>APFE031396199.1:2947-75480 GCA_000404065.3 Pinus taeda | reverse complement strand
AAACTGATAAGTCTGCTGGATTTTGAATGAAATCTAAAATTCTACTTTCTCCATATGAAATCCAATGAGGTCGGAACCACTCTCAAACATCCTGAGTCATTTCATGGTACATTCTCCTTAATCTTCATTTTCATCCTTTTACTTTAAGAATTTAACATTACCATGAATAGCATATCAATACTAGGGATCAGAGTCAGACAGGGAAACCCATGAGTTAGACAGGGAAGTCCAAGGAGTCCCCCACACTCAAAAAAAAAAAAAAACGGTTTTTTGGGGTTCACTGGCCACTGTCCGTAACCCGGCCAGGTTGATACGGACTTGGCCGAGCCGGCCAGGTGAATACCGAGCTGGTCGAGTTGTGTAACAACTCGGCTAGCTCGGTATTAACCTACCCAGCCGAACCAGTTCAATGGCCAAATCAAATTTCTTTTGACTGACTCGGACCAACTCGGTCAAGTCAGTTCCGAGCCAGCTAGGTTTAAAAACACTAGAAGTGGCTTATCAAGATAAATTCAACCATAGAATTATCCCTAGGAGAATTCGTTCAACATATATGACCATACATAGAGATATGCTATATAGAAACATAATTCCATAATTTTGTAGTAGATGCATGCAACAAGTTGCAAATAGCCCTAGTATAGCGAAAATCTCATTATCAATGCATGTGACAAAGTAAAAGAATAATAGCATTAAATTTGCACTTACATGTAAGAGAATATATCCAACCACCAATAGACTTGTCAATCATGAAGCTCCAAGATAAGAAAAGAGAATACATACATCAAAATTAATCCATGCTCCAAAATTTCATCCACCTAGAAGGACTAACGAAAATCTCAAGAGAGATACAACTCGAAACCAAGTGATGATGAGAATTGAACTCTCATCATTTGTATTTATACACTCCTAATGCTTTCGATTTAGCTATTTGAGCCTACATTAGTCCCTAAAATAAAAGTAATGTGCAAATAACTAACTTTTGGTGACAAGCCCACCAAACTAGCTCGTAAAAAAAATACAAGCCTCTCAAGAGGCCGGATGATCAATGATACATGTCATTGGGTTCTCTAAGAAGCTTGATGAAGTTCATAAGTGGCATAATGATGAATAGGACTCCCAAAAGTAATGGACAAGGGGTTGGCCCCTTGTTCTCCACATAATAAACCTGTGGTGCTCCCAATGTGTGTGACAGCACACTAGTGACCTTGTGGGTCTCCAAGTAAGTTGAAGATCCCTGTAGACCATCTGTAAGGGCTCTGATGATGGTGCAAGTGATGCCACATCAACATACAAGCCCTAGGTCATCTGCCAAGTGCATGGTACAGCCGTGGGGTTGGGTGGGCAAAGGTGAACTGGGTGCATCTTCCTCGTCTAAAAGGTGAATCTCGAGCAATCTCTAAACATCTCTGGGGATCCATGGAATGTTGTCTATTATTGTGTGAAAATTTCTAAACTGAAATTCTATTACTGTAGCAACTGATTTATTTCACCTACTTATTATTCATAATAAGTTATTTACGAAATCCCTTCAGTAAATATTAAAATAAATTCTACTGCAGTTATCACACAATTACCTAGAGAAAAATAACATGCACAAGAACCAATCACATCAACACAGTTATTTTTGGACAATTGTCCCCGAAAAAACCCAATGTGGGAAAATCAGTGCAGTAGATGAGGGCTTTATTAATCCTCAGTACCAATTGCTTTTAGAACGAATGATTTTACAGATAAAATGAAAGAAAACACCTAAGAATTTCCCTTTGAGACCTTCTAACACTTTGGAGACCCTGCTCCCACTTCTGCGTCACCCCTGCATCACTCTGCATGGCTCTGAGTGGTTCTGCGTCACCCTGCGTAAGCTCTGTGTCTCTCTCTGTGCTGTCTCCCACTGTCCCTGTGTCACCTCCTCCTCTATCACTGCCTGCTACTGATGCCCTCCTCTTCCTCCACCCTGCAACTCTCCCTTTGAAATCTATCTCCTCTCCTCGAGAATTGATTTTCCTTGAGATACTGAGTATCTGCAAGTGTGTCTCAAATGATCCTCAAATCTTCTTTTATATGTTTCCTGTTGACGAATCAACGACCGAGATTAAGTCCCTAATCAATGGCTAAGATTAAAACGGACTTGATCCGCATCTCTTAGAAGCTTCTCACCCTTATCTTTATTAATACCCATTAATATTTTTATTTTCCTAAGTTTAGACTTAGGAACCCATTAAAAATATTAATATTTTTAATAACTCATTCGGGTGGAATTTCTCAAAACGATTTTTGGGTCTTGGAAATCTCATACGCTTTAGCCTCTCTTCCAAATTTCAAGGCTAGAGCACATCCAATGCTACCAAAAATCAACACTCCCTCTTAGCAAGGAATGTGCTCTAGCAATATTTCACTATAGAAATATCACACTGATCTTCCGCATCAGTACTTGTGCTGATGCTTGGCTTGTTGCCTCACATCCCCTGCACTGTTGCTTCCTGTACTGTTGCCCATGACACTGCCACTGCCACTGCCGCACCTGTACTGCAACTCCCTTTCAACATGCTGCATCATGCTGCCCATAGCATTGCCACTGCTAATTGCTTCACTGCAACTCCTGACACCTATCCATTTCTGCTACTAAAATGGATTCTTTACCATCCCCATCTTCTCCCTAAAATAAACAAACTTTGTTCTTCCTAGAGCCTTGGTGAGGATGTCTGCCACTTGTTCTCCTGTAGGAGTGTATCTCAACTGTACTACCCCTCGTTAGACACAGTCTCTGACAAAGTGACACCTAATATTAATGTGCTTTGACCGATCATGAAATACTGGATTCTCAGAGAGTTTGATGCAACTCTGATTATCACACATGATCCTGGTCACTTCCATCCTTCTCCTGAATAGATTCACAAGCAATTTCCTAAGCCATATAACTTTGGCTTCGCACAAAGTTGTGCTAGCTGCCATATATTTTGCTTCAGCTGAGCTCAGAGCCATGGATTTTTGTTTCCTACTACACCAGGACGTCATTCCTGATCCAATGTTGAAATAGTACCCAGTTGTACTTTTCCGATCTACTGAACTTCTAGCTTAGTTTGCGTCAGTGAACCCACTTAGCCTGATTTCATTGCCTCTAGTGTACAATAGTCCATGCTCGATCTTTCCTTGTATATACCTGAGAACATGTTTGGCTGCTACCCGGTGCGCCCTCGTAGGTTCTACCATGCACTGACTGAGGGTGTTGACATCGTAACAAATGTCTAGCTTGGTATTGACCAGATACATCAGGGACCCTATAAGCTATCTATACAAGGTGGGATCAATGTCTTTATCTTCTGATGCATCAATCTTTTTCCAGTTGGTGATCATTGGAGTAGCCATAGGTCTATAGTCCTGCATCCTGAATCTCTTCAAGATTTCTATAGCATATCTCCCTTCTCCAAGGAAGATCTCACCCTTCTGCTGCCTAACTTCCAACCCCAGGAAATAATGCATCTACCCCAAATCCTTCATGTCGAATTCTGTGGTTAGGTTCTTCTTGCAGTCTTTGATAAGCCTGGATGATCTTGTTAGGAAGAGATCATCCACATATATCACTAGCATTAGAGACTCATTCTCTACAACCAGATAGTAGAGATTAGGGTCTGCATCACTCTTGACGAACCCCATTTTTCTTCAAGTAGCCATCAATTCGACCATACCATGCCCTAGGTGCTTGTTTAAGCCCATACAAGGCTTTCTTTAATCTGCATACATGAGATTTCTTCTCATGTGTCTCAAAACCTTCTAGTTGTTCAATGTATACTTCCTCTTCTATTACCCCGTTCAAGAATGACGTCCTGACATCCATCTAATAAATCTCCCACCCCATCTATGCTGCAAGAGATATCACGGTTCTAATAGAAGTATACTTGGCTACTGGGGCGAAGGTTTCTTCGTAGTTTATCCCTTCCTTTTGAGCGTACCCCTTAGCCACAAACCTAGCTTTGTATTTCTCAACACTGTCGTCTGCAACATATTTGATCTTGTAGATCCATCTCGAACCTACCACTGATCTGTCTTGAGGCCTAGGTACCACTTCCTAGACATCATTGACCATTATAGAGTTGTATTCCTCCACCATAGCATCCACCCATACTTGATGTTGAACGACCTCCTGAAAACTAGAAGGTTCCCCAACCTGAGCTCGTTCTTCCACTGGTAGTAGGCACATCTATTGGCTCTTCCTCTTCCTGAGATTCCTCTTGTTTTGAAGCTTTGTCTTCAGGAGAATTTCTAGTACTAGTTTTCGTTGGTTGAAGTGGTTTGACCAACAACTCGTCTTTCGACTACTCCTCGGAAGGCATTTCTCGAGATTTCCTGAAAGCTCTATCCTCCATGAACTTTACATCCCGCCGAACAACTACCTTCCTACTCCCTGGAAGATAGACTCTACATGTCTTAGCATTCTCACTATATCCCACAAGATATCTTTTCTTAGTAGTTTGATCTAATTTCTTTCTCTTCTCTTTGGGTATACGACAATACGCTAAACTCCCAAATATCTTGAAATGATTGACTTCAGGTGTCTTCTTGGTGAAGACCTTCTTCGGAGTGATTTTGCCCAATGCCTTGTGAGGAGTCCTTTTCTAGACATAAACTATCGTGCTGCATGCTTCTGCCCACAAGAATTTAGGAATATCCTGATCATACAACATTGCCCTAGATGCTTCGACAATAGTCCTATTTTTCCTTTCTACTACTCCATTCTACTCTGGATTATAGGGAGTTGTCCACTCTCTTTTGATGCCTTCCTTAGCGCAAAAATCGGTGAAGTCCTTGTCAACATGCTCTCCACCATTGTCTGAGCGCAACACTTTTATTTACTTTCTCGTCAGATTCTCCACTAGAGTCTTGAACTCTTTGAATCAACCGAAAACCTCATCCTTGGTTTTCAGAATGTAGATCCAAGTCTTCCTGGAATGGTCAATGATGAAGGTGACGAAGTATTCGACACCACAAAGAGCTTTTGTGGACATCGGTCCACAGATGTCTGAGTGTATCAATCCTAGCACACTCTTAGCCCTATTGTTACTTTTGGAAAATGTTGCTTTAGCATACTTTCTAGAGCGCACCCTCTGCATACATCATCTCATTCAGTACTTAGTTCTGGAACTCCTGATACTGATTTCCTGAGAATTCTCAGTGCCCCATGGTGTAAGTGTCCCATCCTCCTGTGCCATAGTTCATTCAAATCTTTGTCTCCATTACTACCTATCAGTGCCATTGGTGATTCTAGCTGCAACCTTTACAACCTATTACTTCTGATTCCAATCTGGGCCTTCTTTTTCCAACTTGGGTGTTTGACATATACTTTCTCCTTAATGAAGAAAACGTCATAGCCCTTGAGTGGGTGCCTTTGCATCATGCTCTTGACCCATAATTGATTTTCCTTTCTTGTCGTCGGATCTCTCCTCTGATACCATCTGCATATTTCTAAACTAAAATTCTACTACTGCAGCAACTGATTTATTTCACCTACTTATTATTCACAATAAGTTATTTACGAAATCCCTTAAGTAAATATTAAAATAAATTCTACTGCAGTTATCACACAATTACCCAGAGAAAAAATACATGCATAAGAACCAATCACATCAACACAATTATTTTTGGACAATTGTCCCCGAAAAAACCCAATGTGGGAAAACCAATGCAGCAGATGAGGGCTTTATTAATCTTCAGCAACATTTGCTTTTACAAGGAATGATTTTACAAAGAAACTGAAAGAAAACACCTGAGACTTTCCCTTTGAGGCCTTCTGACACTTTGGAGACCCTACTCCCACTTCTGTGTCACCCTTGCGTCACTTTGTGTAGCCCAACGTGGCTCTGAGTGGTTCTGTGTCCCTTTGCATCAACCTACGTAAGCTCTGCATCTATCCTTTGGATTGTGTCTCTCTCTGTCTTATCTCCTACTGTCCCTGCGTCACCTCCGGCTCTATCACTGCTTGCTACTGATGCCCTCCTCTTCCTCCACCCTACAACTCTCCCTCTAAAATCAATCTCCTCTCCTTGAGAATCGATTTTCCTTGAGATCTGAGTATCTGCAAGTGTGTCTCCAAATGATCCTCAAGTCTTCTCTTATACTTTTCTTGTTAACAAATCAATGACCGAGATTAGGTCCCTAATCAATGGTTAAGATTAAAACATATTTGATCCTCATTTCTTAGAACCTTCTCACTCTTATCTTTATTAATACCCATTAATATTTTTATTTTCCTATGTTTAGACTTAGGAACCCATTAAAAATATTAATTATTTAATAACTCCTCATCCGGGTGGAATTTCTCAAAATGATTTCTGGGTCTTGGAGATCTTTTGAGCCTTAGCCTCTCCTCTAAATTTCAACGCTAGAGCACAGCTGATGCTACCAAAAATCAACACTATGGATGCCCATGGCTTTTAACACACACCCTACATATGCCAATGTAGCCCCTTGGAGGGTTAGGATATAGGGAGACCAAACCCAAAATGGAGACCATATGTAATCCTACATAAGATCCAATGTATCCCCTAGCCTTCCAATACAACAAATCATCAAGAAAATCGAGTAAAAGAGATTACAAACCATGGACAACAAGTGGAGACTTCATAATGGCCATTCCCTTCCTTAGTGAGCTTTGGCTTCTGCTAATGTCTCCAAGCTCCACATGGGGTTAACCAAGTATCCTTTTAAGTGGTTTCTACTTCTAAAGGGGATAGTATGTGCAAGGTACATCCTTTAAAGGGCGGTGGCATGTGATAAAGGGATGAATGGAGTAGGGAATAAAATGGGCAACCCTGGGCCACATACTGGGCTACAAAAGAAGCTAATAAAAGGGAAGCCCACACTTGGGTATATAATGTATAGGAGGGAGCAATTGTGTTGCATGAGGTGCCTCGACCTTGAATTTTCCACCCCTCTTTATATGCCTTTTTCCTTTCATGATTTTTCTTTAATTAACTGCTTAAGGCTCCAAGGGTAAGAGCATGTTGTGTGAGGTATAATAGTGGATACCCCCTTTAAGGTAGGGCGGTTCATTGCCCATCAGGGGTTGGGACAATCACAAGTTTCTTAAGATAAAGAAGGTTCATCTAGTGCCTGTAGGAACCAGGGTGATGGCCATGATAATGGGGTAGAGCTCATGTATTGGCGTTTGCTCACGTGCTAAATATGTTTGTCTTGGCCATATTTTGCATTTTGTGGTACATTTTCCTATTGAATGTGGCCAATTATGCTTTTACTTTATTTTCAGCCACATCAACCTCCGGGGCATCATTTCAGGCTCGACACAAGGTATGGGCAAAGGGGAAGGGGAACGCGAACCCTATATGTGGACCCAGTGGAGGAATGTGGACCCAGGTGGGAGAAATGATGAATGGGGTTATAATGAGCAAAAGGGGAGTAATATATATGGATGAGGGAGTGAGACCACACAACCCATATCGAGGTTTCCCATGTAGTACCATCCCTAAAGCCCAAGGGTTAGTAAAAAAGATCCCACAGGACTAGGGTCCAAGGTTAACATCCAAAAGAGGTCTAGGGTACAAGGGCACAGACCTAGCCCACCCTTTCCGCTGAATCCTCCCATTAATCTGTGCCCAAACAAGGCAAACTACAATACTCCATTACCAAATGACAAGGCATACCTATAGGTTCGGGAGTCCCACCTTCAAACATACGATCATGGCCTAAGTTGCAGGAAACGCTGGCAGGGGAAGAGTTTCCGTACGAAAATTGAAACACAATGCGGAAACGCGTACGATACAGCCCAAAAACGTGTTTCTGGTCGTACTGGCATGTTTCTCGAGGTGGAAACGTGGCCAGTATGGCTGGAAACGCGTTTCTGGGCCGTACGATGCCGTTTCCACATGCAACTTGATTTTTTTATTTATTTTTTATTAATTTGTCTTCTACTTTTTAATTAGGTTTTTCTAATGCCTTTTAGTTGCTTCTAGATGCCTGTCTAAAGTTATAAAAGTGAACTTTTGCCCTAGTGTTGATATGCAGTTCATCAGGAAGTTTGAGGCATATGCAGTTCATGGTAATGTTAAATTCTTAAAGTAAAAGTGATATTCTCCTTTATTCTTCATTTTCATCATTTTACTTAAATTTTTAACATTACCATGAAATGACTGAGGATGCTTGAGAGTGGTTTCGCCCTCATTGGATTTCATATGGAGAAAGTATAATTTTAGATCTCACTCAAAATCCAGCAGACTTATCTGTTTTTCAGGATTTCAGGATTAGGGGGATTGCAATGTTTCCATTGGATTTTATCTAATCAAGAGAACCAAGCCCTCTATGCAGGGGAGACTCCCAATAATCAAGAGCATGTAGGGTACTAGGGTATGAAACTTGTATTTAATCAAGAGCACTAAGGTCATTCGACTATGTAGGAGGAGACTCCCAATCAAGCATCGAGACAAGAAATTAGAAATTTCTCGTCGCTGATTTTGGATATTTCTATTTTCATTATGTGATCATTCATGAGTAAATGTGATGTAAATTTAGAGACTTATAGTTTATGCATTGACAATTTGACAATTTTATCATGATGTAATAAATAGAATGTATCATATATGCTTTATGATTGCACATATTTCTTAAATGTCCTAATATATATCTATCATCTATCTATCTATCTATCTATATTATATATATATATTCGCGTTTCCCCGTTTCCAAAATTTGGGGGGGTCATGTTTCGTACCCGTGCCCATTTCGGAAACTTGTACTCGTTTCCTCGTTTCGTGCAACCTTGATCGTGGCAGATTGGTGAGGGACCACATGGCTAGTTCAGGAGGTGAAGAAATGGCATGATGAGCTAGTTGGTTTCTGCAAGGGGCTGCCGACGAAGGACCATCTTGGAAAAAAAAATTCTCCTAGGGATATCACCCACAAAATGGTGGGTAACATTTGGCTTCAACTAGGACATGATCTCTCGAAGAAGTGGATGAAGCTACTCGAACGGGAGGTCATCAGAACTCCAACAATCTCTTGGTTATCGTAGACCTATTACCTGCACGTATAATAGATGGGACAAAACACAAGGCAACATGCTTTCGCGATGTCTCATGATTGCACACGCTTGGCGTTAGGCCATAAAATCAACCGAAAAATAAAATATGCAAATGCAGCTAATCTATCATGAGAAATATCATATGATGATAGTTCTAATGCGAAAATCAACATGCGATGCATCCTACCCTAACATGCATATAGTAAAAGCAATACTAAGTGTAATTATAAAGCAAGTGCAACCAACATATCATCATGTCATTATACATATGCCTACTAGTATGATTACTCATGCAACAAAACCTAAAGCGAATGCGGACATAATCATATGGAGGGTGAAGTGGGTGGGAGGTGGGAAAACGTGATCTCCATTTCATGTAAAAGGAAGCCCTAAGAGAAGGGGAATAGGTCAATCTAGAAGTGCAGGGCTTTCCCTCTAAGTACACCATGATGGAATGAAAGATCAATATTAAAAATTCCTTATCACAATCATTGCTTATAATATTATGCTTTGTAGATGCCATAAGGTCATGATGAGAGAGGAACGAAGGGCGAGGGACAAAAGAAGTGCAACAAGTAGGTTACCCACAGTGATGGTCACAATGAGGAGGGGAGGTTGCAAAAAGACCATAATCCTGAAGATGAGTCAAAGTAGATAAAGTATGTTCAATGAAGGGTTTTTCCTTGACACCATACTCAAAAGCAAGAAAAGGCTCATGATCACTTGAGATCATATGAAAAGGGATGAGGGACTCACTTGAGGAGGACTCAAGATGATGAACAAGAGGGGAAGGCAAAGGGAAGGGTGAAGTGTCATATTCAACGGGTCTTTCTTCCCCAAAATCATAATCCAAAGGCTCAAGTGATTTGAATATATAATCATAAGGGGGATAGGTAGGAGCCTCATTGATTCCCTCATTATA
The DNA here is from genome assembly GCA_000404065.3 of Pinus taeda. Taxonomy (NCBI): domain Eukaryota; kingdom Viridiplantae; phylum Streptophyta; class Pinopsida; order Pinales; family Pinaceae; genus Pinus; species Pinus taeda. The sequence goes on along the minus strand of APFE031396199.1, from coordinate 65,527 downwards.
AGCATCAAAGGTTGGGTTTTCCTTAAAAGGAGAATCGATTATTTCCCACTGTCCTTCTTCGTGCAAGGGAAAATAATAATTCTCCTTCAGGAAGGTATTGACGGATATGTCATCGCAAGTAATGCCTGGGATAAAGGGAAAAGCAATCTCAGCCCCATCCTCTTTGTCGGTATCATAAATGGGAGCACAATCAAATTTAGGCCCAACAACTTCCCATTTCTCCTTTTCTATGCAGGAATAATCTCCGTTGTCATCTTCCAAGGAGCTAATGGGATCACCTTCCTCAAGGTTCTCAAAGGGAGAGTTATTAGGAGTGATATCCCTGAGAAAGGTAAGGTCAATCTTGACTTTACTTTCCATAGTCTCATCCTTCTCAACGCATGTGCTCTTAAAATCCTCCTACTCATCTTGCGGACCCGAGGACTCATCTTCCTGCTCATCACTGAGACCCTCAAGGTTATCTTGGTTGGTTGACAAGTGGGACCTCTCTTCTTCCCTCTTCTGTTGGAGAACAATGGCTAAGGTATTTGTTACATGATTTTGGTAAGATGCTTCTAGTGCTAAAATTTCTAAGTTTAACCGTTAGAAATTTTATCTATATTCTTCTGGTTTATTTCTCCTACTTGTTAATTACAAACAAGTTATTTAAACATATAAACATCGAAATAAACACAATACAGTCTCAACCATCTACAGATCAACAGCTGAAAGAAATAGAAAACACACAAGTGACACCATTATTTTTGGACAACATGTCCCCGAAAAAACCCAACTTGGGAAAACCGGTGCAACAATTTTGAGGGTTATTTTATTATGCAATCTATCCTTGAGTACAACAGGGTGCCAAACTGGCTCACCCGACAGAGAAAAATAACTGGCAGTAATACCTCTCTATTCGGAAGCAGATATTCAGAAAATCTGCCCTATGAAACCCTCTCTAGCACAACTGAAGCACTGCATCAGCCCTCCTGGCCACTACGTCAGCCTCAAAAATCTCTACGTCAGCCCTCTGAGGCACTGCACAACCTCTACAGCCTTCTGTGTCACTCCTGCTGCCCTCTGCATGGATGACGCAGGCCCTTTTGGCCCTACACTGTCTTAGCTAGCCTCTGCGTGCCCTGCTCTGGCTTCTGCGTCTGCCTCTTTGTCTCCACGCTGATCTCTCGACACTATCTCTACCTCTCTGTCCAGTACTTACTACTCCTCGCTGCAAATTGATCACTGATTCGACTTTTCTTAGCAAACCCCGCTCTAGAAAATCGAATGATTGATCACTCTGGTGTATCTCCAACTAACCCTCAAGCTCCTCTTATACTTTTCCTGTTGGTCCTTCAACGAGCGAGAGTACATCTCTAATCAATGGCTAAGATTAGATTTGGCTTGATCCATGCCTTTTATAACCTTCTAACCCAATTTTATATTAATATCCATTAATATTTTATTTTTCCTAAGTTTAGACGTAGGAACTCCATTAAAAATATTAATTATTTTAATATCCCCCAAACCGGGTAGAATTTTCCTAAACCATTTCTAGGTCTTGGAGATCTCATGTGCTTTAGCCTCTCCTCCAATTTTCATGGCTAGAGCACATCTGATGCTACCCCAAATCGACATCTAGGAGGAGAGCGCTAGTAGGGTTCTCTTTATATTTGCATTTCATCTTATGAGTCTTTACCTTCTTCGTGCAAATGGAAGAATACTTCACTAGAATTACATTCCCTTACTAACCCCTTGCATGACCTACTATATTCGTCCATTCTTTCTTGCGTGATTTGAAGGCTTATAGGATCCAACTCTTTGTCATCATTAGAGGAGATATTCCCTTCCTCATTGTCATTGTCTTCTATAACCGATGCTTTCTCATCAACCTCTCCTGCACTTGAGCTTTCTTCAATGTCGTCCAATTGATTACTCTCAGGTTGACTATAACATTCGTTATTGATTAGGTCAATTAGAATATTCAAAGCATAGGTTAGGCGAGCCAGGTCAAAAAGACAACTAGGATCCCTCTCATAACAATCTTTCATCATGTTGAGTTGTACTTGTCGTGATCTATAAAACCTGAGCATGTGTTCCATGTCCATACCTTCCAATACATTTTGATAAGATTATGCATATTTATCCCCATTCTTTTGTAGTTCTTGAATGTCTTGGTCAGTGAGTTTTACAAATGTAGGACCAAGATTAATCCCTCTTTTACGATAGTCCATTTTCTATGATTTTGCATATTAGGATTAAAATGGAGTCGCCAAGGTGAATTAAAGTGCTTTGATGGATGCTTGCTTCACCCCTCAAGCATTAACTTTCAAGCTTAATGAAGAACTAGGGCTTTGCTCTTCTAACGGAGTCACCAATAATGATATGTCAATATGTCATATGGGGAATAAAATACACGTTTCATGTCCCTGACAACAGGGCCAAAATGTTACCACTTAAACTAGCAGGGGGTCCTAGAGGACTTGCTAGGTCAAGAGCAACAATGAAGCTAAAGCCCACTGTCACCACAGCTAAAGCTTCCTACTCTTTATAGACTTTCACTGATGGGAGGAGACCCGATATATAGAAAATCACTTATAAAGGATAGATCAACTTAGATGGGTGTGAAGTGATCTTGGGGACCCTTTCCTAGGGGAGGCTAAGGAATGGAATGTTCTTTCTTCTTAAGCAAGGAACAAATCTTTCTAGGAGAAGGGGATGACGATTTAAGGGCTAGGTTTAAGGAGTGTGAATTGTAAAGGAGCTTACAAAACCCTAAAATCCTTGTTAAACTTGGTTTCCCAAGTGGTGTTTGAAGAGTTGACTTTTCAAATGTATGGAACCACACGGGACCAAGTGGACCAAGGTTAGGTCAAGAGGAAGGAGTTTTGCAGCGAATCATAAATTTGACCTAAACGAGGAGAAAGGGACCAAAGAATTGCTTTTCAGTTGAAGGTACAAAATGATCCCTATGAGGAACTAGCCTAGGGAAACTTAGGGCAAAAATCAATCTGGAGGCTAGGGCTTAGGATATCTCACAACCCCACTGTCGGAGTTTCCTCAAATTTGGAGGAGGCCTAGGAGACACACCAACGCAGTTGAGGCCAAGAGATCGAAGTTTTTCTATGGGTGGTTTGTTGGGAAAATGATACCCTAGGATCCCTAAGGTGGCTAGACCTAGAATAAAGAAGGAGAGGTGAAGAAAAATGTTTCTTGAAGTGATCACCTTATGGTAGACCAACGCCTAATCCTTTGGGGAGATTGGATTCAAGAAGAATATGAAGATAGACTTTGTTTCTAGATCAAGGAGGCCTTAAGATAGAAGGATAGAAGTTTGATGAAGTATACACACATGCATTAATAATAAGAAGAAGAAGGTTAAGCTAACAAGAAAAAGTAAAAAGACTCCACAAATTGTTATCAAGTCAAGAAGAATCACACTACACCTAATTGCCCTTGATTCTTCAACATCCTGGAGCTCTGACGTCAACCCTTGCGGCTCAGACGTCAATTCCCCGACAAATCTCAGACTTCTACTGGAAGACTACACTGCTTCTATGGGAGCCCTTTTGGCTTTGCTTCAAGCATTGCGTGGGCCCTTCTGGCCCAGCGTCAACCCCTCCTAGGTCTGCGTTGCCTCCTCTTGGTGTCTCTCTGCCCCTTTGCTGTGTATGCTGGGCTCTGGAGAAGATGCTCCAACCCAACTATCCCTGCCCCTCCCTGCAACAACTCATTATGAAAATTCTTCCGATAGCTCCTCTACTCTACTTCAGAAAATTGAACTTTTGAACTCTCTGTGTCTCTTTCCAAGTGACCCTCAAGCCTCCTTAAATAATATCCTAATTGACATTCAACGACCCAAATTAGAAGCTAATCAATGGCTAAGATAATTTTTGCTTGATCCTCATCTTCTTCTAGAAGTTACACCCACAATTTATATTAATACCCTTTAATTATTTTATTTTCCTACGTTCAGACATAAGATCCCTTTAAAAATAATTAATTATTTTAATAAAACTGTTTCTGGGTGGAATTTCCCAAAACGCTTTCTAGGTTCTTTGGAATACATGTGCCCAAGCCTCCCTACAAAATTTGAGACTTAGAACACATGCGATGCTACCAGAAATCAACAGCCGCCAAGACAAAACCCCACTCTAGGGGAAAACCCAGTCAAAATTCTTCCTTCAGTAAATTCAATATGAAACAACCAAGACCCTTACAACTTAGACTCGAGACTACCTCCATCCATCAAGTCAACCTCATCTCTATGCTTGCACCGAATCCTTATCATTGTTTTTGCACCAAGACTTCATCACTGTGTTGTCACCGAGCACTGAACTTCTTCCTTGCACAAGCACCGAACTTCTTTATTGTGGTAGCATTAAACTTCTTTGTTGTGACATCACCTTGTTTCTTCACTGTGATAATACCGAACTCCTTCATCATGATATTACTGAACTACTTCACTGTGATATTACCAAATCTCCTCATTGTGATATATCACCGAAGGTCTCCCCTATAATGCGAGTTATGTGGTCACTGTAATGCGAGTTCATCTCTTCGCTATAATCCGCATACCTATAATACCTTTTTTGAGCTTTGGGTTTAAACCTCCTTACTACAATAGCACGGAATTTTCCTCTCTGAAATTCTTATTCGAATTGCCATCTTGTCACCTAAGCAAAGTCCCTATACACACATATATAGCTTTTTGTCCATCATCAATAAGCCGACATGAATATATGAAGAGTTGTGTCATTGTATTAGGCCAACATGTGATCTTTTGAGGGAGGCCGACTTCATGAGAATTCTTTTTGAGGCCTACAACAAGGGGACCTTGATGGATGGAGGAGTCTTCAAACAAAATTGACTTTGACAATAACCTAAAGTCTACAATGGAGGCTTGACCTATGACAATTGACCCAAGCTTGACCTATTTCTTTTGACAAATAAATTACATTTTGACTTCAAGTACAATTATGAAGCCCAAGCCTAGTTACATTGTTCAACACTCCCTCTTAATAGGGAGGTATTCATATTTACATATAACCATAGAGGTACATGGAAGATCTCAAAACACATAATCTACGAAGAAGTTTAGGCACCGCAATGCCATGAACTAGATTCCTAACTAGGGGAATCTATCCATTGTTCTCTCAACAATTTAGGCACCGCAATACTACAAACTAGATTCCTGTCCAGGGAAATCTATCTCGATGGGACTATGATGGACTCAATATTTTAGCCTCTATAGGTACTATCAGACTTGCTAACCATTAACCCAAGGATCCAGTTGTGTATCTGAAATCAAAGCTCTATGACCAACTCCACCTTTCGAACTTCAAGACCTAGACATCAAAACAAAGTGTTGGCCAGATGTCCTCCTAGGTAATGCTTCACTCACAAAGCCTCAATGCTCCTTGATCCAGTAGATCAAGGACAAGAAATCTCTCCCGATCAAACTGATTGGTAACCAGCATTCTATCAAAACCTTTGAGAGATTTACCTGTACAAACACAACCCTGTGTTGCAGGAAACGCTGGGCCTAAGCCCTTTTCTGGGTAGAAACAATACAGAAACGTGGAGAGGCGTTTGGTACAGTCTAAAAACATGTTTTAGGCCGTATTTCCACATTTCACGTGGGGGAAACTTGGCCCAATATGGCCTGAAACGCGTTTCTAGGTCGTACAACCACATTTCAACGATAAAGTGGTTTTTTCAGTTCTTTTATTTTTATTTTTTAAATTTCGCTTCTTGCCAATTCAGGGGTGATAGAGGGAGCTATTGAAGATTGGAAACAATTTGTTTTGAGTGGGGCAGCCTAATGTTCAAGCCTGTGGCCCTAGTGTTGATATGTAGTTCATGGTAATGTTAATTTCGTAAAGTAAAAGTGACATTCTCCTTTATCTTTCATTTTCATCCTTTTACTCAAGTTTTTAACATTACCATGAAATGACTCAGGTGGTTTTGCCCTCATTAGATTTCATATGGAGAAAGTAGAATTTTAGATCTCACTCAAAATCCTGCAAACTTGTCATTTTTTTCAGGATTTCAAGATTGCAGGATTGCAATGTTTCCATTGGAATGTTTCATGTACTAGTAGGGTATGGAACTTGTATTTAATCAAGAGAACCAAGCCCTCTATGCAGGGGAGACTCCCAATAATCAAGAGTGCCTAGGGTACTAGGGTATGACATTTGTATTTAATCAAGAGCACTAAGGCCATTCGACTATGCAAGAGGAGACTCCCAATCAACCACGAGACAAAAAATTAGAAATTTCTCGTGGCTAATTTTGGATATTGCTATTTTTAATATGTGATCATTCATGAGTAAACTGTAAATGTGATATAAATTTAGAGACTTATAGTTTATACATTGACATTGGGCAATTTAATCATAATGTAATAAATTATAATGTATCATGTATGCTTTATGATTTCACATATTTCTTAAATGCCCTAATCTATATATATATATATATATAGATATATATTACGTTCCCCGTTTCCAAAATTTGGCGGGGTCACGTTTCGTACCCGTACCCATTTTGGAAACTCATACCTGTTTCCCCGTATCGTGCAACTTGGACAAACCCCAATTAATAATATACTTTCCTTCATACGAAAGATTCCTCAATCATACACTTTCCTTCACGTGCAGCAACATATTGTTCAAAATGCATTATGTAATCAAAACTATGCTATGCCCTTCCTCTCAACCAGGAAGCTTTCCTCTATCCAGTCTCCCTCTTAATCTCAGGGAGATATCTTTTATCTGGGTTCCCTCTTAACCCAGGGAGATCAACTTCTTCTTTTCGACATCAGAGAATATTTTGTGGCTTCCATTCATCTAATCAGAGTTATCATCACCGTTCACATCATGCTTATCACATCAACTTTACTTTACAAACATCTTCATCATTTACCTGCACAACTTAGATAGAAAGTACAACCAAAACTATAGAAGCATGAAGTTAGCCATATCAAAATCTTATAATAACGGAAGCAATTTACAAACATGATCAACAAGAGACTATACTTCGATACTTCAACTTCTTGGCCAGGTTTTGTTACAAACCCTAAATCACATTCATAGCTCATCAAGATATCAAACTCATTATATCTAGGGTTCCAATATTCTTTTAATGACATGACATGATCTTTTAATAGAAAACCCTAGAATCAAATCAGATTAATGAGTCTAACAACTTTCAAATTTCATAGATTAGACTTCCTACTAGAATTTCATACATATCCTAGATTTTATACATGAGCTTCAACAATGAAAACCAGTCACAACTTAATCAACATCATGACTAACATTTACTAGGGTTTGATGTTGTTAGGCCAGGAGGTAACTCCATAATGTGAATTGTGTTTTGGCATTAAGATTGCTCATGGATATATACATGGAGGGAGAGACTCTTAGGCTTCACCTCCCAATGTCTCTTCATATTCCTAATCTCCTTATGTTCTATTTACATTATTTACATGAATTGCCTAATCCCAAAGATTAGGTGTCAACATTCCCCCCTTAATCTGGAACGATGTTGGTGAGTCCAAGCATCATTCTGAATCTTTCGAACTTTTCTCTTTCAAGCACTTTGGTGAAGATGTTTGCAATCTACTCATTTGTGGAACAATGACATAGATGGATTGTCGTGGCCTCAACATGATGTCGAATCAGATGGTATTTTGTATTGATGTGCTTCGTTCGATCATGGAACTTTAGGTTCTTGGGCAACTTTATTTCAAAAGTGTTGTTAATCACGAGAGGAGTTGAATGCATTTGTTTTTGCTGCAAATCTTCCAGAATTTTTTTGAGCCACACAATTTCCTTTGTTGCTTTCGCTGCTACCACATATTCTGCCTCTGTTGTGGAATTTGTTGGAATTGATTGTTTGCGTGATCTCCAGGAGTTAGCTCCTGATCCAAGACTTATAGCATAACCTGAAGTAGATACCCCAGTTTCTTTGTCTCCATCGAAGTCTGAATCAAAGTATCCAATCAAGCTGGAGTTGCCCAGTTGTGTATACTTGAGTCTAAAGTCTTGAGTTCCCTTTAAGTACTTTAGAACTTTTTTTGTAGCAAACTAATGTCCCTCACAAGGCTTTTGCATAAACTTGGAGAGAATTCCAACAACAAATGAATGTCTAGTCTGGTAATAGTCAGGTAGTTGAGACTTCCTAAAAGTTGTCTATACTTTGTTGCATCCTCAAATTCTTTTCCTTCAATGTATGTGAGCTTCAAGTTCTGTTCCATTAGAGTAGTCAAAGGATTGCACTTAGCCATGTCAAACTTGTTTAATAGAGATCCAATGTACTTTTAAGAGAGGAATATAAACTTCGGATGTTGAGTTACTTCAATACCAAGATAGTATTGAACATAACCCGAATCACTCATTTCAAAACCTTTCCTCAATTCCTTCTCTATGGATGCAATGTAGCTCTCATTGTTCCCTGTCATCAAAAAATCATCTACATACACCACAAGATATACAATTGTTTTCCCAACTTTCTTGACAAACAAAGTTGCAGCATCAAGATCATAATGTTTGAAGTTGAGTTTCAGAATATGCTTCGTTAACTTCTCATACCAGGCTCGCGGTGCTTGCTTGAGGCCATACAAGGATTTTACAAGCTTGCATACTTTGTGTTCTTGGCTCTTCACAACAAATCCTTCTAGCTGGGACATAAAATCATTCTCTTTCAAATCTCCATTCAAGAAATCAGATTTTACATCCATCTGATGGACTTTCCAACCGTTCTTAGTGTTGGGTGATTTAATTGTTTGTTAAATCCCTGTCATTTAATTTGTCAAGCCGGGGTTTCGTAAACTTAAAAGCAACCAAAATATATGGGACCTCAGATGAAACAAGTGTAGGAAGTTTGTTTAGAATGGAAGTGCATATTACAAATCTAAACTATCAGATCTATTTTATAAAAGCATAAAAATGTTTGATCAATGGAATTATTTTACTTTAGAAGATAGAGAAGAGTCTCTTGTTCAAGAGTCCTAATTGTCCTTCTACAATCTTTCTATAATAACATTGCCAAACATCTAAGAAAGCAGGAAAGAAATGAAAGCGAGTAAATATTGTTTTCAGTTCAGTTCTTAGTTCATGGAGGAGAGTCTCCTAACTTAGGAGGACTTGATTGCCCTTCTCACATAAAAGCTGGCTACTGAAAGGAAATCAATATTAACATAAATGTAAGCTAGGAGAGCATATGAGAAAGTAAATCTTGTTTCAGTTCAGTCTAACTTAGGAGATTTTGGTTGTCCTTCTCACATAAAAACTAGCTATTGAAAGGAGATCAACCTTCAAACAACAAAAACATGGCCATAACATGAATTCATACTAAAATTATTTACAAGTATTTACAACAAAGAAATAAGATGAACATCATAATTAAAATTAGTATATTCACAACATTGCTCTACGACAAAGTGTACTTATCTCAGTATGGGGATCCTTCCATTCCTCAATGAGCACACATGAACAACTATCACACCTTAAGAATCAAACAACACTCATAACTCATGATTTGGAGAAAATGATATTATTCATGTTGAATGAACAATCAGAAATCTGATGGTAATGAATAACTAATAATTGTTCTCTCCTCCCTTCCTTTGAAGGATGCTCCTCTTATTTATACATGAATTAGTGATATCTACTCAATAAATGTAGATCCCTTAAATATCTACTAGACCCATACTTGTCTCAACTTATCCCAAAATACTAGATACAAATCCCATGACACATTAAAATCTCCATGATCTTTCTCCTTGGAATATGGTCCACCTCTTGAGTTGAAATTCGAACTTGATCTTGGGAGGCCACATAAGGGTGCCTTGGAAACTTCCAAATGATCTGCACATGTCATCAAACTCAAGCCAATTTTAGGTATAAGCAATAACATGCTATCTCTCTAACTTTTAATCATAAATTCACTCTAAATACATAAAATTAATAACTTTGGAAAATGAAGTTATGAACCCATATGGTATTGGAAATATAGAGTTATGTAATGATAACGTGATGAGATGAGGTGACAAAATGAAGATAAAGGTGAAAATGGAGTGAAAATGTATGTTAATTTGGTGGCCCAACACTCAGCTGCCAAGGCAAAGAGTTTCTGGATGGTAGCCCATTTTGCCGTGGTGGCAAATGTATCCCCATAGTCGACCCCTCCCTTCTGTTCAAAACCTTTTGCCACAAGCCTGACTTTGTGCTTGTCAAGTGAGGCATCAGCTTTATACTTGTTCTTGTAGACCCAGTTGCAGCGAATTGGTTTGGTTCCCAATGGATGATCAACTAGCTTTCAAGTGCCATTCTTTATGATGGCATCATATTCTTTCTGCATCGCTTCTTTCCATTCATCATGAGAAGCAACTTCTTTAAAGGGAGTTGGTTCAAAATCTGTAGACAATTTCAGTTCACAATCGTAAGAAATACCATATCAACAGGTGAATCAGAATCGTCTACATCACCTCCATTTTTCTTGGTTTTTATTTCTTGTTCCTGTTTTTCCAACCTCATCAGGATGAACACTTTCAAATGTCTTTGTCAGCCATTTTGGAGGACCTTTCTTAGATGGTCCAAGCTGCTCAATTGATTGAGTTGGGACTGAATGAAGATTGAGTCTCCCAATTCTATCAATCACATCACTCAAATTATCATCAGTGGCTGGATTTTCATGTGGGCGAGAGAGAGTGTTTTAGAAGAAGATTCCACAGATTGATCTAGTATACAAATCCCCCCTTCAAGATGTGGAATCTGATTATCAAATTCTTGAAACGACTTTGCATGTTTGAATCTATCCAAGCGATCAAGCTGCTGCTCAACAACATTTGTGCTGGGGAAGATAGTTTTCAAGTCATTTGAAGTGTATTCTTTTCCATTATCAATGCAAAAAGAGCCAATATGAGATTGTGCATCATTTTCAATCCATGCATGAAAGTTCTTGAATGTTTGAAAAGCATTAGATTTGTTCTTCAATAGATAAACACAACACATTCTGGTGTAGTCATCAATAAATGTCATCATATATTTATTTCCATTTGTAGAAGAAACAAGCATTGGGCCACATAAATCGGAATGGATGAGTTCAAGTTTTCTATGTGCTCTGGAATGAGATTCATGAAAAGACAATTTACTATGCTTTCCTAGAATACCAGCATCACATTGCTTAAGTTTCCTAGGAATTGTAGCCAAACTAGTAACACCACTTTTCTTTAACATATGAAAGTTGTCATAATTCAAGTGTCCAAATCTAGCATGCCATAAAAGACTTGATGGAAATGTACCTTCATCATAATGAGAATTGTATGAGAAGTTTTGTGCATGAGCAGAAGTACCTTGCAGCTTCATAAGTCTTTCTTCTTATATCCCCGTCATGACAAGTGAGTGACCTTATGCTTTTTTGACCTCAACATTGCCATCAAACATATGAATGGAGTGCCCTTGGATGTGGACCAAGGACAACAAGTTTCTCCTCAACTCCAGGAGGTATAAAACATCATGTAGAAGAAAGTTTGGAAGACTAGGCAGTTTGAGCTTGTTGGTGCCAAGCCCTGATGGCTTGAGTTTTGTTTTATCTGCAAAGTATACTGCTCCATCAACATTGTTAGTAAATTCTTCAAAAAAATCTCTTCTAAAGGCCATGTGGCAAGTTGCTCCTGAATCAAGAAATCAATCATTTTTCCAAGAAGCAAGTGATGCATTAAACAAGTCTTCAGTTACTCTAATATTACAATGTGTCACAACATAATGCGCGGATTCGAGTGGTTTACCTTTCTCTTTGTCATGGGTTTTACCTTTGGCTTCATTTCTTTCCTGCTCAATTCTGCCCCAAGGCAACTTACATGTGGATGCATCATGTCCATCTCTATTGCAACGTATGTAATGAAGATCAAACTTTTCTCTTTGAAATTCTCTACCCCCCTGCCTCTAAAATTTCTTCTTCCTCTTCCTCTTCATCCACCTTTTCCTCTAGAAGAATCTTGAGTATGATTCTTCTCTCTATGTGCAAGACACATAACTTCTTCAGAAGACTAAGGCACTGTCTTCTTCCCTCTCTCTCTCTCAGCAAACTTCTTTTCAAGGGAGTCAAAGGTAATCTCCTTGAAGTTTCCACTTGCTTGCAATGACTCAAGATAATTTGAATAAGTGGGATATAGTGCCTTGACATAAGCTCTGAGAGGAATGTCTATTTGGACACTAGTGGTTTTGATATCATGCATAATAGATCTTACTTCTAATGCTAAAGCAAGCGGGTCATCATGTTTCAATTCAAGACTGAACAATTTAATCATCAATTGGACAACTTCAAGTTCAAAGTGTGAGTCATAGTGTTCTTTCAACTTCTGTAAGGCTTCAAAAGAATTGGAAAATGGTGAAATATGGAGACTCACCTCTTCATTTACAGATGCTGCAATCAAGGCATAGGCGTTGCTTCTCTTGTTTTCCCAAATGGTGATCTCCTTATTTGAGGTGGGCTTTGCAGGTTCATTATATCCTTCTCCTACACAAACTCTTTTTCACAACTCATTGAAAATGAGTGTGTTTTATATTCCGCAACCATTCAGGATAGTTCTCTTTCCCAGAGGGAACTACTCCAACAATAGATATGAATGAATGCATTTAAAAGTGTATACTGCAAAAAAAAATTGTACTTTCGGCGACAAAAAAATGTAGTTCTAGTGGCAAAAAATGCACTTCTAGTGTAAAAAATGCAATTTGATATTTGAGGGCATATGGGGGAGGGAATATATGGGGGAGAATGTTTATGGGGGAGGGTGGAATTTGATATATTAACACATATATTAATGCATATATCATAGTTAAAAAGAACTGGAGCAGATTCAAACCATGGTATGATACAGTGGGGAAGGTTATGTATGGGGGTTCGGGCGTTAACAATGGTATGATACAATCCTATTCAAACTATGGTATGATACCGGGATTGGGAGCATTGAGGTATTAACGTATGGACCACGGAGTCGAGGAGTGTAAACGTATGGAGCATTAATTCAACGGGGAGTACTAACGTGATGACCAAGGAGTCGAGGAGTGTAACCGTGGGAGTGGTATTGCAATGGACGAAAGCGATGGGAGTGGTATGGGAGCATTGTATAGCGTATAGAGCCGAACGCAGGAGGTGGACTATGGACCGTGGGAGGAGTTTGATTGTGGTGGACTATGGATTGTTGCGGTGGTATCAAAGTCGTGGCATCACCATACACACTCTGTGGCATCACCATTTGCACTCAGGCAGGAAGTGCAATGGGGAGAGCGCAGGAGGGTGTATCTGGACCGATGAGGAGTGCAGGAGCCGAGGGTATACCATCCGACCAAACCACAGGTCAAGGCAACACCTGCTTATACACAACGCCGAAAGTATGGATGAGAAACCGGAGGTATCATGATGCAAAGGGAATGTTAATACCATTGTTCTGAGGGAACATAGTCAGCACAATAGCAACCAGTTGACCAACATATTCAACGCATACCATTCAGGCATTCAATAAAACTAACGCAGAGGACAAAGAGCATAGGAATGAAGAATATGGCAAAAGGGAGTTACAAGAGCAAAAAAGCTAAAAATGGAGCCGGCTCTGGTACCATGTCGGTGAAGGGGTAACTCCACAATGCGAATTGTGTTTTTGCATTAAGATTGCTCATGGATATATGCATGGAGGGAGAGACTCTTGGGCTTCACCTCCCAGCGTCTCTTCATATTCCTAATCTCCTTATGTTCTATTTACATTATTTACATGAATTTCCTAATCCCAAAGATTAGCTGTCAATAGAGGTAAGCCCTAGATTTCCATCTACAAATTCTTAGCAATAACTATATAGATTCATAGATTCTAGATTGTCATATCACACATGTTATAGAATTTAACTACTACTAGGGTTTAGCTGCAAAACCCTAGATTTACCAAACAACATCATCCTAGAACTTCCAACTTTGACTAGAGCTTGTTTCCAAACCCTAGGAATCATGACCATTAATAATTAGATCAACACTCATATCTAGGAATTCATCATCAATCATAAGCATAACATATGTTAGGGCATATTAGATATATATCAACCTAGACCAAGCTAGGGTTTCGACCAAACGAACACATATATACCTAAGGCCTCATTTGTAGGATCTTACTTTAAATACATAACAAAGGACTTACTTATAGGCCCAACCAAACCTTAAAGATGTAGGGTTTCATAACATATCAAAGCAAACCCTACTATATCAAAACTTCAAAGGTTTTGGATTTCAGACAACATCATTTCAACCCTAAAATATGTGAAATATGCTCCTCCTAGGTAGCACTATATACCAATATATCATCCAAATAGACAATAACAAATGAATCTATAAAAGGGCGCAGTGCATCATTCTTTAATTTCATAAGTGTAGTTGGTGCATTACATAGGCCAAATGGTATAACTAACCACTCATACAAACCTTGCCTGGTTTTGAAGACGGTCTTCCATGTATCTTCTTTTTTGACTCGAACTTGGTGATATCCAGAGTTCAAGTCTAGCTTGGTGAAATACTTTTCTTGCTGGAACTGATCTAGTAGATCGTCTATCCTGGGCAAGGCTATTTGTTCTTGAGCATGATTTTATTCAACTCCTTGTAATCTATACACATCCGCCAAGTCCCATCCTTCTTTGGCACAATGATGATAGGTGATCCACATGGTGATATACTCGGTCGTATGAAACTTTGTTCCAGCATTTGCTGCAACTGTTTCTTCACCTCACTTGCTTCTATAACAAACTGCATGTATAGTCCAATATTTGGAAACTAGGAGTCTGGCAATAGCTGGATCTCGTGCTCCACTTCTGTCGTAGTTGGTAACCCTTTAGGCTCTCGGAACACATCCTTGTATGCTTGTAACAACTCCTCCAATTGTTGTTTTTGTTTCTTAGTACACCCCTAAAGGGATGCCTTGCCTTTTATTGACTCCTCTTCAGACTAAATTTATCTTTAAAAAAGTAAAACATACTTCTTGTTGGAACTGATCAATTTCTTGTCTTGGTTGGCTTCGACATGCCTTTGTGCGCGTTGATGATGAATGATTTTCCATCCTTGATGTGTCGGTACTGGTTAACTCTCCTCATGAATATTACATCACGCATGTACATGTATGGACTCCCAAACATGACTCCACATACATCAAGGGGAACCACATCCAGATCTACTTCATCAATAAAATCAACACTGATAGCAAATCTAATTTGGCACTGTTTTGTTACCTTCAACTTTGCATCTGTATTTACCCATCCCAGTGGATATGGGTTTGGATGATCACGAACTTCCAACCCCAACTTCTTGACCAGTTTTGCTGCAATGAGATTCGCTTGCGATCATGAGTCAAACAGAGCATCAATCTTTGTCTTCTTGACCTGTATCTTTATATGGTAGAGTTTGGTCATTTCTTTCTCTTCCTGTTGTTGAAGGCTACTCAAATTCACCTCCTTTTGCACTAATGTGTGAAAAATTCTGAACAAAAATTCTATTGTTGCAGTAGCTGATTTATTTTACCTACTTATGTTAGATAAGTTATTTACGAAATCCCTTCAGTAAATATTAAAATAAATTCTACTGTAGATATCACACCATTATACAGAAACAAATAACTGCACAAGAATCAAACACATCAACACAGTTAATATTGGACAATTGTCCCCGGAAAAACCCAATGCAGGAAAATCGGTGCAACAGAGGAGGGTTTTATTAATCTTCAACAACAATTGCTTTTACAGAAAGATTTTACATAGACACTAGGAGAAAACACCTAGGACTTTTCTCTGAGACTTTTTGACACCCTGGAGGATTTCCTTTCCCAACTGTGTCAGCCCTGCGTCATCCTGCTTGGCTCTACACTACTCTATCCTTCACTGTGTCATCCACTGCATCCCTAATCTGCGTCTCCCTCTACGCTGTCTCTCAGAGTCCCTGCGTCACCCTTTCTGAACTTCTTGACTGCTGCTAGTCACCCCCTCTTCCTCCACCCTGCAACTCTCCCTTTGAAATCGATTTTCCTTCCTTCGTGAGAAAATCGATTTTCCTTGGGATACTGAGTATCTGCTGGTATGTCTCAAAATGACCCTCAAGTCTTCTCTTATACTTTTCCTGTTGATGAATCAACGGCTGAGATTAAGTCCCTAATCAATGGCTAAGATTAAAATAGACTTGATCCTCATCTCTTAGAAGCTTCTCATCCTTGTCTTTATTAATACCCATTAATATTTTTATTTTCCTAAGTTTAGACTTAGGAACCCATTAAAAATATTAATTATTTTAATAACTCCTCATCAGGATGGAATTTCCCAAAACGATTTCCGGGGCTTGGAGATATCATGTGCTTTAGCCTCTCCACCAATTTTCATGGCTGGAGCACATCTGATGGTACCCCAAATCAACATTCCCTCTTAGCAAGAAATGTGCTCTAGTAATGCTCCACCACTGAACATTACCCTGATCATCCGGCACTAGTACCTGTGTTGATGCTTGGCTTGCTGCCCAACATACTCTGCACTGCTACCTCCTGTAGCGCTGCCCATGGCTTCTACCACTGCCACTGCCACATCTGTATTGCAACTCCCTCTGCATCCATGTTGTTGCTCTTCCTCCCAAAACTGCATTTGCACTACAACTCTTTCTCAAATGCTGCATCATGCTGCTCATAGCACTGCAACACCTGACACTTATCCGTTTCTGCTACTGAAACGGATTCTTTACCATCCCCATCTTCTCCCTGAAATAAACGAACTTTATTCTTCCAAGGGCCTTGGTAAGGATGTTCGCCACCTATTCTCCTGTAGGAGTGTAGCTCAACTGTACAACTCCTCGTTGGACGTAGTCTCTGACAAAGTGACACCGAATATTAATGTGTTTTGGCCGATCATGAAATATTGGATTCTCAGAGAGCTTGATGCAACTCTGATTATCACACATGATCCTGGTCGCTTCCATCCTTCTTCTGAATAGGTTCACAAGCAATTTTCTAAGCCAGATAGCTTCGCACGAAGCTATGCTAGCTGCCATATATTCTGCTTCAACTGAGCTCGGAGCTACGAATTTTTGTTTCCTACTGCACTACGAGGTCATCCCTGATCCAATGTTGAAACAATACCCAGAGGTACTTTTCCGATCTACTGAACTTCCAGCCCCATTTGCATCAGTAAACCCACTCAGTCTGATATCATTACTTCTATTGTATAAGAGTCCATACTTGACTGTTCCCTGTATATATCTGAGAACATGTTTGGTTGCTACCCAATGCGCCCTCTTTGGTTCCACCATGAACTGACTGAGGGTGTTGAAGTGTAACAAATGTCTGGGTTGGTATTGACCAAATACATCAGGGACTCTATGAGCTGTCTGTATAAGGTGGGATCAACATCCTTGTCTTCTAATGCATCAATTTTCTTCCAGTTGGTGATCATTGGAGTAGCCATAGGCCTATAGTCCTGCATCTTGAATCTCTTTAGGATTTATGTAGCATATCTCCCTTGTCCAAGGAAGATCTCACCCTTCTGCTGCCAAACTTCCAACCCCTGGAAATAATGCATCTATACCAAATCCTTCATGTCGAATTCTGTGGCTAGATTCTTCTTACAGTCCTCGATGAGCCTGGATGATCCTGTCAGGAAGAGATCATCCACATATAATACTAAGACTAGAGGCTCATTCTCCACAACCAGATAGTAGATATTTGGATCTACATCACTCTTGACAAACCCCATCTTTTGCAAGTAGCTATCAATTCAACCATACCATGCTCTAGTTGCTTATTTGAGCCCATATTAGGCTTTCTTCAATCTGCATACACGAGATTTATTCTCATGTGTCTCAAAGCCTTTTGGTTGTTCAATGTATACTTCCTCTTCTATCACTCCATTCAAGAATGTTGTTTTGACATCCATCTGATTAATCTCCCACCCCATCTGTGCTGCAAGAGATATCACGGTTCTAATAGATGTATACCTAGCTACTGGGGCAAAGGTCTCTTCGTCGTCTATCCCTTCCTTCTAAGCATACCCCTTAGCCACAAACCTGGATTTGTATTTTTCTACATTGCCATCTGTAGCGTATTTGATCTTGTAGATCCATCTCGAACCTACCATTGATCTGTTCTAAGGCCTAGGCACTACTTTCCAGACATCATTCACCATTATAGAGCTGTATTCCTCCACCATCACATCCATCCAAACTTGATGTTGAGCGACCTCCTGAAAATTGGAAGGTTCCCCAACTTGAGCTACTAAGGCCTGATATCTATTTCGCTGTCTTCACTCCCTTTTATTGTTCCTGGGTCCACCAATGAAATCTTCTGCATCTCGCAGAATATGTCAAAGTTCCCTTCTTGTTCTTCCTCTTTCAGTAGGTGCATCTATTAGCTCTTCCGCTTCCTGTGATTTCTCCTGTTCTGAAGGAGAATTCTTGTTACTGGCTTCCGCTGGTTGAAGAGGTTTGACCAACGACTCATCTTTTGGCTGCATCTTGGAAGGCATTTCTCGAGATTTTCTGAAGGTCATGTCTTCCATGGACTTCACATCTCGCCGAACTACTACCTTCATGCTCATTGGAAGATAGATTCTATATGCCTTAGCATTCTCACTATATCCCACAAGATATTCTTTCTCTGCAGTCTAATCTAACTTCTTCCTCTTCTCCTCGAGTATACGACAATATGCTAAACTCCCAAATATCTTGAAATAACTAACTTCAGGTGTCTTCTCAGTGAAGACCTAATCTGGAGTGATCTTATCCAACGCCCTATGAGGAGTTATGTTCTAGACATAGACTCTCATGTTGCATGCTTCTGCTCACAGGAATTTTGGCATATCCTAATCATACATCATATCCCTAGTTGCTTCCACAATAGTCTTGTTCTTTCTTTCTTCTACTCCATTCTGCTCCGGATTGTAAGGAGCTGTCCACTCTCTTCTGATGCCC
This sequence comes from Pinus taeda, assembly GCA_000404065.3. Taxonomy (NCBI): domain Eukaryota; kingdom Viridiplantae; phylum Streptophyta; class Pinopsida; order Pinales; family Pinaceae; genus Pinus; species Pinus taeda. The sequence continues at coordinate 46,567 of APFE031396199.1, read as the reverse complement.
TCCCTAGCGCAAAAATTGGTGTAGTCCTTGGCAACATACTCTTCACCATTGTCTGAGCGCAACACTTTCATTTTCTTTCCTGTCAGATTCTCCACTAGAGCCTTGAACTCTTTGAATCGACAAAAAACCTCATCCTTGGTTTTCAGAAAATAGATCCAAGTCTTCCTGGAATGATCATCGATGAAGGACGAAGTATTCGGCACCACTAAGAGCTTTTGTGGACATCGGTCCACAGATATCTGAGTGTATTAATCGTAGTACACTCTTGGCCCTATTTTTACTTTTAGGAAATGCTGCTTTGGCAAACTTGCCTACAGCACACCCTCTGCTCGTTCTGTACTAAGATTTGGAACTCCTGTTACAGTTTTCCTGAGAATTCTCAAAGCCCCATGGTGCAAATGCCCCATCCTTCTGTGCCATAGTTCATTGTTCATTCAAATCCTTGTCTCCAATACTGCCTATCAGTGCCATTGGTGATTCCAGCTGCAACTTGTACAATGTATTACTTCTAATTCCGATCTGCACCTTCTTTTTCCAACTCGGGTGTTTGACATATACTTTCTCCTTAATGAAGAAAACGTCATAGCCCTTGCTTTGAAGTTGAGATACGGAAAGTAAGTTCATCCCCAGTCTTGGCACATGCAGCACATTGGTAGCCCGAAACCGCTCTCTTGTTTCCATTTGAAAAACTATAGTACCCTTCCCTACTGGAGTACATTTTGCCTTATTCCCCATGGTGATCTGAAAATTCATTCTTTCCTCTTGATAATCTGAGAAACATTCTCGTATTCCTGTCATATGCCAGGAGGCTCCACTGTCTATATACCATACCCTTGATGATGCAAAGCTTGCTAAGCCAGCAACTTCTTTTTCCAATCTGGAATCTAGCATAGAGAAATCGAAATTTCTATCTCTTGGGCAATCTTCTAAAAATATGCACGAGTCTCCAGATGTGGATGCCTCTGCATCATGATCTTGACCCATAATTAATTTTCCCTTCCTATCTCTGAATCTTTGCTCTGATACCATGTGAAAATTTTTTAACAGAAATTCTAATGCTGCAGTAACTAATTTATTTTACCTACTTATGTTCGATAAGTTATTTACGAAATCCCTTCAATGAATATTAAAATAAATTCTACTGCAGATATCACACCATTATACAGAAACAAATACATGCACAAAAATCAATCACATTAACACAGTTAATTTTGGACAATTGTCCCCGAAAAAACCCAATGTGGGCAAACCGGTGCAGTAGATGAGGGTTTTATTAATCTTAAGAAACAATTGCTTTTACAGAAAGATTTTACAAAGACACTAGGAGAAAACACCTGAGACTTTTCTCTAAGACTTTCTAACGCCCTGGAGGACTTCCTTTCCAATTGCGTCAGCCTTGCGTCATCCTGCTTGGCTCTATGCTGCTTTGTCCTTCACTGTGTCATCCACTGCGTACCTGATCTATGTCTCCCTTTGTGTTGTCTCTTAGAGTCCTTGCGTCACCCTTTCTGAACTTCTTGACTACTGCTAGTCACCCCCTCTTCCTCCACCCTACGACTCTGCCTCTGAAATCGATTTTCCTTCATTTATGAGAAAATCGATTTTCCTTGGGATACTGAGTATCTGCTGGTGTGTCTCCAAATGACCCTCAAGTCTTCTCTTATGCTTTTCCTGTTGATGAATCAACGACCGAGATTAAGTCCCTAATCAATGGCTAAGATTAAGATAGACTTGATCCTCGTCTCTTAAAAGCTTCTCATCGTTATCTTTATTAATACCCATTAATTTTTTTATTTTCCAAAGTTTAGACATATGAACCCATTGAAAGTATTAATTATTTTAATAACTCCTCATCAGGATGGAATTTCCCAAAACGATTTCTAGGTCTTGGAGATCTCATGTGCTTTAACCTCTCCACCAATTTTCATGGCTAGAGCACATCTGATGCTACCCCAAATCAACATGATGTACAGACGATCTTCTCATCCACATTCAAACTTCTTTCAACTTGGTTGCTCGAATTAGTTGCCATGAGATTCTTCTTATTATCTTTCTTCTTATTCTTCGAGTTTAGCTTTGGATGCAACTTCCAACACTTCTCTGTATGGCCATCAATGTTGGAGTGGTTGCTAGGATCTTTGCAATGGTGTGTTGTGGATGTTGTCTTTTTATCTTTTTCCCCTATTTGCTTCTTTTTCCCCTCCTTAAAAGCTTCTTCTTGCTCCTTCTGCTTCGATCCACTTGATTGCGCTCTTTTCAGGCCTATGTTCTCTGGGTACTGTGTCTGTACACAAACCTCGTCCACCGATTTGGGCTTGAACAACATCACTTGCTCACGCAGATGACGGTGCAGACCCCCCAAATACTTGAGTACATTTGGGTTCTTTGGAGAGATACCCAACATTATAGCCATCTTTCTGAATTCTCTAGTGTACTCCTGCATGCTTTGGTCCGACGTTTGCTTGAAGTAATGCCACCAAATCCACTGGTCTTCCACGTACCCATGGGAGAAAATTGTGACTTAATTAGGGTTTTGAAATCCTCCCACTTAGTCACTGAAGGTTTTCCCTCCAACCTCAGGGTTTCCATGTGGCTCTCCCACCAAGTTAGTGCATGGCCCTCTAATTTCAGTGGCGCGAATGAGATCTTTTGCCCTTCCTTGATCTGATGGACGCTAAAATAAACTTCTAGTTGTTGCAACTAGTAGTTCAAATCCAAAGCATCGATCTCGCCATGGTACAACTTGATATCGACTTTTGCTTCCATTTTGAATAGGGATTGATTCACAACACTTGAACTAGGATGATCTTTTACGGGTTCTTTCTTTGATTGGTTCTTTGTGTCTTCCCGATCTCCAGATCCACATTCTAATTTGTCCTCTATATTTGAATTCCCATCTTCTCCAAATATCCCCAACTTATTGCTTAGGGCCACCATCAAGAGTTTTACATTGCAGTTTATATCTGCGACTTGTTGTTCGAGCCGCAAAAATCTCACCTTTGCAAGATCACGAGGTTTGTTTACAGATTCGTCAGCTATGATTAGGGTTTTACAATTTTCGATCCCACTGACCTAGATCCCCTTCAAATATCTACAAATACCCAAAGAAACTTGTCGTGGATATTCCACTAGATAGTTCGGCACAACAGATATAATAATATTATATTAAAGCTCTGAAAATTCTACACTATTACAGTTTATTAAACTTTAAGGTCTATGGTTTTATTTGTAATTAGTGCATGCATGTGAATGGGAATTATGCAGAAAAGTAGAGAATGAAAAAATAAGCACATACACACAAGATATGCTCTCTAGGAAACCCTTTCGGGAGAAAACCCAGCTGGAAGGTGAGGTCGCTTTGCTCTCTTTCTTTGTCTGCAAATATGGGTACAAATACAAAGAAGTAATACTTGTGGCTTGTGGGTTGCTACTGTGCACAGATCCTCTCTGTGTGCTCTACCTCTTATCTCTCCTGGCTATCTTTGCTCAGCGATGGAACAAAATGCTCTTGAAAGAATGGAATGTCTCTTCCTCCTAGTGGCCCGGTTATAACACAACCCGATAACCTACTAGTGGTTAATTTTGACTAAATCAACTCTTAACTAGAGTTACAAAATAGACTATTTTAGAGTCTTTTACATCAAAAACATCTGGCTAGCCCCTTTTCCATGAATAATGGGGGCTGACACAACATCCTCTCGAACTACAAGTGTGGAAATAGAAAGGTCAACTTCTGAGTGGGCATAACCTTTGCATACAGAATCCGATTGACGCAAGCATTGTTGGAAAGGTCTCTATGTGTAGAATATCATATGAAAGTGCAAGTCTAAGGCGACAAAGTTTTACCCCCAAAAAACGTCATTTGATGCCTCAAAACGCTTCCAGAAGGTTTCAGACCTCGTTTTGACAAATTGGTTCCTGTTGGTAAAAATGGTTCTGTGAGCTGATTCCTCCACTCTTTCCACTCCAAATGCATCAATATGGATTACAAACAATATAATGATCCAATTCAGATCAATTTCCTGGGCACGGAAGGAGTTTGCAACGCATCATTTGGAGCAGCTGCAGTTGGTTGGAGACTCTAAGATTTTGTTGAGACATTCTCTATAGTTAAGGTTGGAGATTTGGAGCATTTTGCAAGGCAACGAGTGAGGTCAGAATTTGGGATGAATTTCCTCTCATTTTGATAGTGCGTAGAGCTCACTAGCTCAAGTCTACGCAGGAGCAGGAGGTGGCTTCTTTCCAAGGAAATTTGGGTTAGAGAAATCAGGCATTTTCCGGAGGGAATCTTTGCGAGACTTTGGGAGGCTTTCAGTGTCATATTTTGGGCATCCTACAACAGTTCCATTATGTGGGGCATTTTCTGGTTAAATTGGGAAATTCACACTTGTTGGAGGTCACTAGTGGTCAGTGGATTCAGCGCAAATCCTTTCTAGGTTTTTGTGGGTTTGGTGAGAGGATGGTAGGATTAATTTTATAGAATTTTTTTAGCACTTCTGAGGGCAGAATTCTTAATTCCATTCAGCAGTTGTCAATAGAAATTATTGGAAGAGGGCGCAATTTATCCTGAGATCATTTCCACCACTTGGGTCTGTGAGATATTTATGGGTTTTGTTGGCTCTAGTGTGGAGAGCCTACATGTAATGTGGCAGAATTTTTGGAGTAGATTTGAGGGCCGAATCTCAGTCCACCTACAACAACATTGGCAGTAATTTGTTGGCTCAGCGCTGAGGATTTTGGTGGAGTCATTCCAACTTGAGTTTCGCCTAGCTTCTTGTAGCAAGCCCAAGTTCCTATTTGTTAAAATTGGCAACTAGGGCCAAACGCCATGTGGGTCATCTTATTAATGGCAACTGATATTCTTTTGGATCCCTCTCATCGAGAGGTGTAGGATTGATCTAAAGAGTATCCAATTCCAATAAGTATTCATGGAGATATGAATTTATTTGCGTTATGGGACAATTCGTCAAGGTCGACCAGCAACCAAATATACCCCACATGTGCTTAATGTTTTAGTATAAATAGAGGTGCCTTAAAAGTCATTTGGACACACACTTGGGATCTCTTCCTCTCTACTTGTTTTTGGGTTTTGGTGGGAGGAGAGATCGTAAGGGACAACGCTGCCCTAATGGAGAAAGGTTCTACGCTATCATAGCAGATGCCCTAGAAAGCTCTACGTTGTCATGGAGGACAACCCTTATCTCAACCACAAGGAAGCCCTAATGCTTCCTTATGGAGAAGTACGCAGTCAAGAAGGGCAGCAACGTAAGCCCTCTAATGCAGCCATGGTAGAAACCTAAGCACCCTACGTGGAGGAGAAAGAGTCCACCTATGACAGCCCTTATCCCTAGCCGCAGCAAGAAAGGGAGATTCTAAGACAGCATGGAGGAGGCTGGTTTCATCAATGGAGGCTGAGTTAACTGTTGGCGCTGTAGTGACACTTTGGTGGAGGCCGAGAAACTGTCATGGATTCCGCAGGCTATCTTGAGGGTTGAAGGCATAGTTTTATGGGGCTATAACCCTTGGAAAGGCTACGCAGCGAGGGATAGGCTTGTTGTAGCAAGCCACAGTCCGTATTACACCTACAGGTCTACGTTAGGAGGGCGTAAGGCCTGCTGGGGTATGACAAGCCAACATGGAATGTAGGAGTGCTAAAGAAGAGTGATCGTAGCCTTGGTAGGGATGTTGCAACTGATGAGTGGAGGCTGGTAGGACTGTCATTGATGCCCTAACCAGTCCATGACCACATTGTGAAGGATGCCTGAATTGCTGTCCAGCAATGCAGCAAACAACAACATGATATGTTATGATCTGACAACATTGTGGTGAATGTTGTAGCATGATGATGGGTATAGTGATGAAGAGTATCACAGCACAATGGTGAGGTGCAACATGATGAAGAGATGCAACACTATGATAGGTGGAGTCGCCTTAGAGAATCAATTGAAGCAACATGTCTTCAATTGATCTCATGTATCATCTTCTTATAGACGATCTATGCTCTTATTTGGATAAGTCAAAGTGTTGACTTCTGTTGTAAATGTACTCTATCTCCCTCTCTCTCGCTCTCTCTCTCTATTGAACTATTGAAGAACATATAAGAAGAATTGATGAAGGGTTTCCCCACATTGGGCTTTGTCCCTGGCTAGCGCCACATCTTGTGTTCTCTTGTCTTGGCTCGTCTGTTGTGATTTATGTTTATGTTCTATCTACAGTTTACTTTAATGCTGATGTGATTGCTAATCTTGAAAGGATATTGAGCAAACTGTGAAAATTGAAATAAATTTCTCTAAGCATAGAACATACCTAGAATTAACTTGGTATCAAAGGTGAGGTGAAGACAATGCCCAAGCAAGAGTGAAAGAGCAATCACCGAAAACAGTTGGGAAAGGACAAAAGGATCAATGGATTTCTCATCCCTCTTCAAATTCACCAGGAGTGAAGTCGAAGCAAAGAATATTATCTGAATGGTGTAGCAAAAGTTTCTGATGGCCTAAAGATCACGTCAATGGGAAGTCTGGATCTAAGTGTGGAAAGAAAGACAGATGCCTTGTTTGCAATAAGTTCGGCCATTATGTGAAGGAATGCCCGAATGGCAGGAACACATCACTTGATGATGATAACAATCATTCCAGGGACATATTCAATGATCAGAGGAATGACAGGTAATGCAAGTCATCAAGAAAATGGCCGACTCTTCAAAGAAAGCAAGGAACCCCAGGTATGAAGAATCAAATGTTGTTTCTGATAAAATAAAGAAGCGTTATCTTGTATTTGCCCTCTCCGTCAGATTTTGTGGGAATTTGGCTTATTGATTATAGTGATTCAAGGCACTTCATCGGCTAGAAGGGTGCTCTCTCGAATTTGGTAAGAGATGGAAACAATCGTGGGATTATACTTGGAGCCAATGCCACCTAGCTCGTAAAGGGTGTAGGAAATGTTACCTCTCAATTGAAAGAGGGTAACTCGATTCATTTACAGAATCTCTTTTATGTACCTGATCGCAAGAAGAACCTGGTGTCCATTTCAGCAATGGAAGTTAAAGGTTTCAGGGTGGCATTCATCGATGGAAAGGTACGTATTTGAAAATGGAATTTTCATAGATGCTTTTACTCATGGGTTCAGGGTTGGCAATTTGTATCAAGTTGCAAGATGGTCCATTGGGGACCATGTCAGTTGACACATCTCATCTATAGCATTGGAGGTCTACTTATTATGGGGCCCTACCCAATGTGATTCAGATGGTGACAGGGATGCCTGAATTCAAAAGAGCATGAAGGCACATGTCTGAGATGTATCGAAGGAAAATATTACAAGGGGACCATTCCCCTCATGTAGCAGGTCCATAGGTTCAGAACAACCCAAGGGGTTTGAGATTCATGATCGGGAATCTTATGTATGCAGGTGGAAGAAAGCCTTCTATGGCTTGAAGCAAAACGCCCCGGGCGTAGTATGAGAGGATTGATAGTTGTCTGATGAAGCTAAGATTCACTAGGAGTGAAACCGATCCAAACCATTGCTCGAAGGTTGTGGATGATAGACCTCTTATACCGACACCTTGTGAGGATGACCTATTTTTGACAAGTGCAAACCCTCTCATTTGCAGAAGTAAGAGGGAGTTGGATTCCAGATGTGGAACGGTAAACTGCAAGCCTATGACTACCTCGAGGATCGTAACTTTCAAGAAATTATATGGTAGTGATGCCGGACCAAATTTATGAAATGCCTCTAAGTCTCAGAAACTCATTCGCATTGATGTTCTTAGTGAATTTCCATCCAGACGTATGTTTTGCAGTTAGCATGATGAGCTCATATATGGTTGAGCCTCACTGGATTGGTGCCAAGAATCTTTTGAGATATCTTCGAGGCACAATCTCTTATGAACTATGATACATTGTCGGAATTGTGAAGCTGCATGATTATTCAAATGTTGACTGGGCAGGTAGTGTGGAGGATCGCAAGAGCACTTTTGAGTGTTGATTCTCATAGGATTATGGTTTGATATCATGGATGAACGGAAGCAAAAGTCGGTTGCTATAAGCACCACTGAGACCGAATACATAGCTACGAGTATGATCTCGTATGAAGCTGCCTGGTTGTGGAAGCTCTTCAGTGAGTTGTTTGTACACATGATGGATACCACCGTGATCTTTTGTGTGAGCCAGAGGGAGATTCAATTGTTGAGGAATCTCGTATTCTATAATTGCTCCAGCATATAGATATCAGATACTACCTTATTTGGGATATGGTATGACGATGAGCGAGGAGGCTCCATCGCATTGAGACTGATGTACAGGTCGCAGACATTCTGTCAAAGCCCCAGGGAAAGGTCAAATTTGTGACATTCCCGAACGACTTGAAGTCATTGAGAGACCTTATAAGGGTCCTACATGTTGCATGCATTGAGCTCTGGGAGCTCAGGGGGGCTTGGGGTACTACTGGAGCAACACATGACCATAGGGCGATTCACCCTCCCCTAATGGTGCGTTGTGTACAGGGTGAATGGCTCAACCTTCCCTTGTGATACCCCGAGGTGACTTAGGGACAAGATGATTAGTTCTCCTGTCGAGGCATCCTACCCATGCAGTTTGGGACTCATGGGAAGTACCTCTCATCTGATCAATGAGCAGGGAAATGGGGTTAGGGACCATAGTAGTACTATCGATGGACGCATTATTGTATCTACTGTACGCCTATCAGATGCACCTCATGTGATCTGCGATCGATATAGTGGTTGAGACACTCTCTTGTGATATTGATTTGGATACATAAAAAACTACTTTGGGTCAATAGAGAATGGTATGAGACATTCATCAATCAATTCTTGCTTCTTCATTGTTCAGGCAGATGAAGAGCTCAACGAGAGAGCAAAGCTTAGCAGAAGAAAGAGCCAGAGCAGAGCAGTGCAAGGCACTGATGCAGAGATAGTTACAGTCAGACATATGGAATCAATGGATGGATTCTCCCTAGTTGAGAGGGAGTGTTAAAAATTGGAAACTAGGGCCAAACTCCATGTGGGTCATCTTATTAATGGCATCTGATATTTTTCTTGGATCCCTCTCATCGAGAGGTGTAGGATTGATCTAAAGATCATCCAATTCCGATAAGTATTCATGGAGATATGAATTTACTTGTGTTATGGGACAATTCATCAAGGTCGGCCAGCGACCAAATAAACCCCACATATGCTCAACGTTTTAGTATAAATAGAGGTGCCTTGAAAGTCATTTGGACACACTCACTTGGGATCTCTTCCTCTCTACTTGTCTTTGGGTTTTGGTGGGAGGAGAGATCCTAAGGGACAACGTTGCTCTAATGGAGAAAGGTTCTATGCTATCATAGGAGATGCCCTAGAAGGCTCTACGCTATCATGGAGGACAACCCTTATCTCAACCACAAGGAAGCCCTAACGCTGCCCTATGGAGAAGTACACAGTCAAGAAGGGCAGCAACGTAAGCCCTCTAATGCAGCCATGGTAGAAGCCTAAGTACCCTATGTGGAGGAGAAAGAGTCCACCTACAACAACCCTTATCCCTAGCGGCAGCAAGAAAGGGAGATTCTAAGACAGCGTGAAGGAGGATGAGTTCATCAATGGAGGCCAAGTTAACTGAGTTAACTGCTGGAGCTGTAGTGACACTTTGGTGAAGGCCGAGAGACTGTCATGGATGCTGCAGGCTGTCTTGAGGGCTGAAGGCATAGTTTTATGGAGCTATAACCCTTGGAAAGGGCTACCGCAGCAAGGGATGGGCTTGCTGTAGCAAGCCGCAGTCCCTATCACACCGACAGGTCCATGTTAGGAGGGCGTAAGGCCTACTGGGGTATGACAAGCCAACATGGAATGTAGGAGTGCTAAAGAAGGGCGACTGTAGCCTTGGTAGGGATGTTGTAGCTGATGAGTGAAGGCTATCCGAATTGCTGTCCAGCAATGCAGCAACCAACAGCATGATATGATATGATGTGACAGCGTTGTGGTGAATGTTGTAGCATGATGATGGGTATAGTGATGAAGTGTGTCACAGCACAATGGTGAGGTGCAGCAGTATGATATGTTGCAACAACTTGATGTATGCAACCACAAGTTCATAGTGCTGCAATAGTATAGCACATTTGGACAGCAGTATGGTACTTGGTGCAGCAAGTACACAAGCAGCTATGGTGCAGCATGCACATGAGTGACAACACAAGGTACAACTGTGCTAAACACTAGGACAGCAGTGACAACATGGTGCAGCAGTGGCACAAGGTACACCTGTGCTAAACATTGGGACAGCTGTAACAACATGGTGCAGCAGTGGCACAAAGTACAACAGTGCCAAACACTGGGACAACAATGCAGCATAAGGTGCAGCAATATGATGTGTACAGCATGGTCATAAGGTCTAGCATTATGATGATGGGTGCAACATGGTGCAGCATGGTGAGGTGCAACATGATGACGAGATGCAACGTTATGATAGGTGGAGTCACCTTGGAGAATCAGTTGAAGCAACATGTCTTTAACTGATCTCATGTATCATCTTCCTAGAGATGATCTATGCTCTTATTTGGATAACTCAAAGTGTTGACTTCTGTTGTAAATGTACTATCTCTCTCTCTCTCTCTCTCTCTCTCTCTGCTGAACTATTGAAGAATATATAAAAAGAATTGATCAAGGGTTTCTCCACATTGGGGTTTGTCCCTAGCTAGCATCACATCTTGTGTCCTCTTGTCTTGGCTTGTCTTCTGCGATTTATGTTAATGTTCTATCTGCAGTTTACTTTAACGCCGATGTAATTGCTAATTTGGAAAAGATACTGAGCTAACTGTGAAAATTGAAATAAAATGGCTCAGAGTTTTGGTGCATTTTCTCGTGTTTTGACTTCCTGTGTATGTGTTGAATTTCCAAGTTGTTGTTATAGTGCATGTTTCTGTTATTCCCTTAATATTTCCATTAGGAATATTACAATCAATAACAACACATACGCAGCAAGATCCACGTGTCAGAATAGAGATATTGCTTAGTCAGCATGGATGCCACATGTTTCAGTGAGTCATCCCTTGGTTTTGATTTTAGATCATCCAAATCCAAGAGACTCATATTTGTGATTTTTTGAGATGTTTCAAATCCCAGGTATCCTAATATCCAAATTCTGAATGCACCACCTCTTCAGAGATCTATGGCCAAGATTGATTTTCATTTCTCATCCACTGGTCAATGTTAATCCAAATTCTGAATGCACCACCTCTTCAGAGATCTATGGCCAAGATTGATTTTCATTTCTCATCCACTGATCAATGTTAATGAAAGCACTCATCAGGGTTTCATTATTTAATTTATTTTATTTTTTATTTTATTATTTTTATTTCCAATTTGTTTTTGAATCTTTATTTATTTCATTTTTTAATGTTTTTGGTCTTGATGGATATCCAGATCTGTACATTTCATGATTGCATAATTTGTATGACTTCCTAGATATCGGATATCCACATTTTCTAAAGATCTTAAATATCCATATGCCTCATAGATGTCTCAAATCTCAAATATATACGGATCCAGGTATTTCATGATTGCATGGATCTCAGATATACCCGGATTTGGATTTTTCAGTTTTACAACCTTTTCTAATTTTTCTAGATCTGTTAGATCCCACATTTTCCGAATCCTACGAATTTGCACAGATGGACGAAACATTAACTTGGGTTCCACATCCTACACTTTATGTAGCTTCACATATAAATTACAATGTGTAGCAAAATCAATACAAACACCTCATAATGCCTTTCCACAATGCATGTGGGATCAATAATAAGCCTGCAAATCAATGTTGCAAATTAATCTGAGGCAAAATCAATAGTTGTTTAAGTGCTAGCATTTTGTGAGTCATATCTTGAGTTTTAGATGATCAATTTGAGCAAAATGGCTTTATTAGAAACATATGAACGTGAGGAATATTTTGGAAATTTTATTTATTCCAGATGGATAGTAAAATTTCCTTAAAACTTTGATTAAAGAAAGAACAACAAATTATTTAAAAATAAATAAAGATAAAAGATCACATTAAGAAAAAGGGGAAAGGTTAAACTTAATATGTATATATGAGGACATAACAGTGGTAACTCTGGCAGTTTTTGGATCAGCCATAATTGGTTGTTTTGTTGAGTGCAACACATACACATTCATAATGTAATTTTCATTTTTTATGGAAGTTAAAAATAAAAAAATTCGATAAAAAATAGCTCAAATTTATTATTTAAATTCATCTGGTGTGATATTTTTTACAAATTGATTGGACATTGAAATTTTTACTTAATTGGATTTGCTAATTCATTTAAGTTTTTCTTAATTTCATATTTTGTAAATTATGGAAGTATTTGAAATAAGTTTATAAGACAGATCATAGAAAAAATGAGATAATAAATATTTTTTTTTCTAGATATCATGATTTTGTCAGGCTTTTAAAAAAATGAAAATTGAAGATTTTGCTAATGCTTAATTTCTATTTTAATGGATTTTCAATTATTTTAAGAAAATGTAAACAAAATCCAATATTGCAAACATTTGCATCAGGATAAAATTGACAAGGGTCTGGAAAACAAAAAAATCATAAAATCCAAGAAAATATTGGTAAACATCAGCGAACATCAGCTCAGCCAAAAATTTATGATTTCACGATTTTTTCACGATAAAATCGAGATATTTACAACATTAACAAAATCCTGAAAACTAGAAAAAATTCCATATTTGTATTATAATATTTATTTTTATGATTTTGTTAATATGATCTCATTTAGTTTTGTTTTCTATGCTTCAATTTTAATTTTGTACAGGTGTGAATTTAGAATAATACAAAAGCAGTCTTCAAAGCAATCGTACATCAAAGAAGAAGAAAAGAGAGCCACCAAAAACTCCACCGCTCATGTAGAAGATGGCTCTTCCCAATAAGTTGAATGAATGAGCAGCTAATTTTATTTCATGAATTGGTTGAAAGAAATAAGAGAATGCAAGTTTTAGATGACTGGATTATAAAATTTAATGTAGCATGAGATAAAAGGGCCACCCAAAAGTGCTGAATCCACTTCATGTCTCCTTAAAGATTTTAGAGTTAATCTTTGCACAAAGTTTAGTATTATTGCCCTCACATGAAAGTATTAAAATGTTCACGTATTACAGACTTCCCACAGCCAGTGTGACAAAATTATTTAATTTATTGAAGATGCTTATGATGTGTATTATGACCAAGTTTCATAGGTTAGAGGCAAAGTACAAATTGTTACTATTTCATAATAGCTCAGATCACTAAAACGTGCGAACATTGTGCAAGTTTAACCATGAAATTTCAGCGTTTTCACATATTATTATATCCCAAAAACTGTAGAAAGTAAACAGTGTGATTTTCCAACAGGCAAGATCAGAATTAAGGTGAGTTTAAGTGATCCCAAGGAAGTCATTATGATACCTTTAGCTATGTTTAGTGTATTTAATTTTAGATTAGCAAAAATGTTCGTGGAATGTTGTAACACTATTGTACAGATAAAATATTTTCGAGCATTTTTTGTCGAGTCACTGTGGGAATGATCTAATCTATTATTGAGTGTAGATTTTTACAGTTTGAATTCATATCAATGCTATTGCTTTTGGAAGAAACTATGGTGTGATTGTGAAAAGTGAAGTTCGATGTTTTCACTGAATGCTCCACTCATCATCAAGGACAATTGAAGGTTTTAAATGAATGTAAAGAGAGCTAGACCAAGTTAAATAGAAAAAGAAAGGGAGATTAACAACTACATTAAAAAGACCACAAAAGAGGGGAGGGGTTTTTTCGATAAGAGAGAATTGGATATGGGGGTAAAGAAATTTAGGGTTAATGGGACAAAAATATTAAAGATCGGGGTCAATTGAATTCACTGTAATGAAAAATTTTCAACTCTTGAGATTTTGAATATTTTTAAGGATTAATTATTTTTATTTTTATTATTAAAAATTAAATTATATTAGTATCAATGTTATAATTATAATTATTAAGCCCAAAGGGTTAGCTCAATTGGTCGAGTTCCTGTTGTTAAATGCACCTTGCTAATGGGAGTTCACAGGGTCAATTCTTCTTGATGCTCTTGGGATTATGCTCTGCAAATGAGGCGGTGGGAAGTAATCCCTTCGAGTGGATCTGCCCGAATAGTTTTTGTGGACATAGTGGCCACCAATCTCTAGTGTCTGTAAACCACACATAAAAAATAAATAAATAAAAATTAAAATAGAATAATATTAATATTAAAGTCTAATATTTTAATAATGTCAAAGCTAATTACTATCATTATAATTTATAAAAATTTTAAAATCAACGTGCATATAATTATATTCTATTAATAATCTTATTTAAGGTTATTATGTTATTATTATCCATGTCGCCACAGGGTAAGAAAGAAGGAAAGAAATTATTTTAACGTCCACAAGGGTAAAGATAGCCTATGGGACAGATTGCTTCTTCATCTGCTTGATGTATTCAACCCTTTTTCTGTGAAGCTTAAAAATAAATGCTCCCGGCTTCTCGACAAACTCCTCGCTAAATGGATTATCCCAAGAGCTAGCTACCAGCATATCTGCATAACTTTCTTTGTTGTCTTTGAAGGCCTCACATTCTAAAATGAAATGTTTTTCTATCTCCACTTTTCCCAAAAAACAAAAAATGCATACTCTTTCCTCCCACACTTCCTTTGGCCTTTTCCAACTTCCTGTTTCACAACGGAGTTGATGAGAATTAGTCTTTAACTGAGCAATAAGAATTTTGGCTCTCCAAGAGATATTGGCCTCTATGTATGTTTTTGGTTGATGACTATGAGTGGGATTAAACACTTCAATATAGTAATTTTTCTTTCTTCCTAGCTCCTTATCCCAAGTACACTTTGGAACTTTTCCATAACAAAAGCTTTTTTTTCTTTGTTGTTTATGGGACACGCGTTCAAACAAATACCCCATTTACTAAACCATTTGTTATGTTGCTGCATCCAAGTTTTTTTGCTCTTGCACAATCTATCATTAAGGACAACCTTAGGCCATCTACCCTCTTCCATTTGCTCAATTTTTTTTAAATACCTTATGACTCGTACCATAGCAATTGTTTCAATAGGAGCAGTCCCTATTTCACTTAAAAAGATACAAATAGGAACTACACTTTTAATCTTAAATTTGTTTGTAATCAATCGCTTCTGAATTTTTTCAATTTGTCTCCACTGCATGTCAGATGTACTGCTAACCTATAGTTCACAACCATAGAGAATCACTGGAATCACTAGAAGCCCAAGAAGAGTTTGAGTCGTTTTCCGGTTCCATAACTCTGCCTCTCTACACCTATTTTGAAAAGCATAAAATGCTTTCCAAACCCCCAAAGTTCTTCTTTCTACAACCATTCTAGCTTAGATTTTTGTTGAAATCAATTCTGAGGTATTTGTAATCCGCAGCTTCTTCTAGAATGTTGCCTTCAAAGTTGAACTTGTGCTAGTTCTATATTCTTTTCTTAGAGAAAACCACTAGTTTCATTTTGTTGATATTGACTTGGATCCCAAAACTTCTACAAAAATGCTCAAGGGATAGTAAGTGCTCTTGCAAATCGAGAGTCGATTTCGCAATCAGAATAAGGTCATTTGCATACAAAAGAAGGCTTATAACAAACTTACCCAAATAGATACCATCACCCCTTTACGAATTTAACCACTCCTCAAGCTTGTCGATATATAAACCAAAAATGGTAGGAGACAGTGGGCAACCTTGCTCGACCTTGATATCGCTTTTAAAACTTTCAAAAATTCCTGCTAAAGTTCTAATTTTCACTTTCACCTCTTCATATAGCCTATGCACAGTTACTCTCAAATGTTTAGGAACCCCAAGTTCCTCCATTATGTGCCAAAGCTTATCCCTAGGAACCGAGTCAAATGCTTTTCTGAAATCAACAAAACAACAAAAGACTTCTTCCTTTTTCTCTCAAACTTTTTCAATGATGTGCCTTAAAGTTATACAATGATCAACTGTGGAATGTTTAGGTCTAAAACCTGCCTGCCCTTTAGCACGCTTATCTCTTTCTTCTGTCGACTTGCTAATTTTGTTTTCTAGCATGCTTCCAAATAGCTTTGCAAACATATAGTTTATCATGATGGTACTATAATTGAAGGGATTATTGACGTCACCGCTCTTGAACATAGGTATTGTCATACTAATTGTCCAATCTGTGGGGAACCCTTGTTGTATGATGTTGTTGAAGATTTTTGTAATGTGAGGTGCAAGAATCTTTGAGCCCCACTTTAGATATTCTGCTTGGAGTTCAGCTAAGTCTTTTGCTTTTCCAACACCCAACTTCTTGATACTCATCTCTATCTCTTGTACCTTGAAGAGTTCCGTATCAGTGTTGACCAAGGGACGAGGGCCAACCTTGGGAACCTGCGCGTAGAGTTGTCTTGCATAGTCAAACCATTTAGAAGATGTAATAGTATTTCCAATTTGAATCTTTTTTGGTTGGAGCTCCTTCCAAAATAATTTGGGATTATTTTTCCCAAGGAAGATTAGTTCTTCCCTCCTTAAAACCATGAAATCGACCTTTTTCTTGCTTAATAATTGTTTGTAAGCTTTGAGCTTTGTGTTATCTTTGTTTGACTCTTTCCACATTCTCCTTGCCTTTTTGCATTTCTCATTAAACCAAGCATTAACCAAAAAACAATTTGTTTCAGACTTCTTAATTTTTTCTCTTTTGCACTTTGCAAGTGCGCATTGAATTGAATGTGTTAATTCATGACTATGAAGGCTTTGAATTGTAATTTTCTCCTTCTTGAAGAGTCTATCTAGCATCATTTTGAAGGTATTATAATTTTCTAGGGTATAACCCATTGCATATGCATTGACTTTTAATTATTTGTTATTTGACCAAAAAATTAAACGCCCTATCTGTAATGTTAACCTTATAAATAAAAAATATTTTATTTTTTTTATTATTTTAAATCCATTTTTTTTTAATTATGATTGGTTAATGGGGCTCTCATCTTATTGAGTCATCATTATCCGCTAGCATGAGCTCGTACTGTTGTGGGGCTCTGACATAGTTTAGTATACAATCGTCAACAAGGACACACAAGCGATGGCATACAAGCATGAAAAAATATCTATCAAGAAGGTCATCTCTTATCCTCTCTGATGTGGAATGACTTTACAATGTACATTGGAAATTGTGAATGAACCTTCCTGATGCAGGAGTATCCGACTAGGGAGGCGACAACTGGACAAGTTGTTTTGATTAAGTTCACTTTTAGTTAGTTTTATTTTTATTTTTAAATGAAGGTTGTTACAGCTAATGTTTTTATTTATAAACTGAACAATAGTTAGAATAGGATTTGTTTAAAATAAGTTAGAAATGAAACTGGATGAAACTGGAAAATAACTATAATGTAGTTGAGGGTGGTTCCTCAACAGTATGAGGCTGCCAGCAAGCATAAATAGGCAACCCATAATCAGAAGTGAGGTTGCTGCCATCTAGCATACCTCTAAACAATTTTTTTTTTTTTTATGAATTTAAAGAAAGCTTACAAGTATTCACTGTTTCAGAAGCAACAAGTATAAATTACTGTGCATAGCAATTAAACAACAAATTGTGTGATTAACATTCAAACTGTGCACCGAGACTGAAAGGATCAAATTTGACATAGCCAAACCATCCAGGTATATTACCAAATACATACTATTTGATTTAAATTAGAAATTTACAATATATATATATATATATATATATATATATATATATATATATATATATATATATATCATATAATATATATATATATATATATATATATATATATATATATTATATATATATATATATATATATATATATATATATTCATCAGGTCCACAGAAGTACAAGACAGAACTTCTAGATTCCACACAGGCCTCGGGACACAGAGCCCTCAAAAAATAACCAACAGTCCTTCATACAAACGAGATAGGTCGAGGAGGGTTTCCACAACCCAGATAAACCAAAGTAGTACACAGACGAAACAACAGACACGACAACCAACAACAAAAGGCCGAAACACATTCCCAGAACAGAAAACAAAATCAATAGGATGTGCTCGTTGCACAGGAGGCAACCAAGTATCGACAGACCAACAAACTGAAACCCCAAGGATTAAACAACTATAGCCCGAAACCAAAATGCAACCACAAAGCGCAGTCAAGGAAGGACCCTACCCGATTTAAGTACATCGAACCCAAATCTTCAAGGACGAGCCCATGAAGTTTCATCCCCGAGAGCCAGCCCCTTGCAGCCACAGCAAAGAGGAGAGGGATACCTGCACAGTGACAAGAAGATTGTCAGAGAGGAAACATAGCTATATAGCACACAACAACACCAGAGAAAAAACAAGGAACTTGACCCACGACTAATAACTGAAGGGGAGGCCGGACTCCACAACCGAGCCACGAGTTGAAACCCGAACTTGAGCGCAACCAATGGCCGAAGTGCCATGATACCACAACCTGCTCACTAGGAGCAAGGTCGTTAATAAAAAATACAAGAAGGCGAAACAGTGGAATCGGAACAGGGTTTTACCTGTCAAATAAGCAGCCAAGCCATTGATGAGAGTAACAGGTGGAGGGCCTGTGAAATGCGACCAAAAACCAGTTAGATAACATCACCTGCAAGTTGTAAAAGAATCGTTCATAGAAGGTCGAAATAAGGCATACCCAGAATGACAAACCAAACCTGAGACCTTAACGGAAAACGAGGTGTACAGCAACCACCAGGTCCAATGAAAAACATTCATATAACTAGAAAACGATAGAGGACCAGAACTAGAGAAGAACCAAGAGGATAGTGGGCAGCAGAGACCCATCTTCTTCTAGAGCCGAATTAGACGAGCCTTAGAGGAACGGAAGCATAACTCAAATGAACAACAACGCAAATGAGCCTAGGTTGAGCCATACCGTAGACACTATGCTCACACAAAACGAGACCAACCTCGGGTCAGATGCGCATTGAAGGCGCCATAAACCCTCACCAAACCTTGGTGTGTGCCAGTGTAGGAAGGACCAAGGATGGGCCAGCTGCCACGTAAGTCTTGCCACGCAACCGTCTTGGGATCGCCATCAAATTTTGGTATTAGAGCAAGTTCTTTTCTCAAAAGGAAAAAAATGGAAGTAAGAAGAAGAGGTTGAGGTAGAGCTATTAAGGGAGTAGACGATGAAGGGTTGCGAGAAGAAATCAGGATCCTAAGTTCCCGATTGGTAGCAGCGGAAGTAGGGAGGTGATGACAGTGAAGAAGTTGCAGCCACGATGGATGGGTCAGACGAAGAGGAACCAGAGATAAAATTATTGAGATCAGTTTTGTTGGCAAGTAGCAAGCCGAAGCCACAACTTTTGAATTATGATGCCAGTTTATCTATGGAGGTATTGTTGGACTGGATTAGTGAGCTGGATAAATATTTTGAGTGTGAAGAAAACAGTGAAGATGAGAAGGTCAGGTTTGTAGCCACCAAACTGAAGGGACATGCAGCATTGTGGTGGGACAGTGTGCAGGCATAAAGGAGAAGGTCAAATAAACCATTGATCAAAAAGTGGAACAGGATGATTGCTAAGATGAAGAGTAAGTTTCTACACAAAGATTATCAAATTCCTCTGTATAGGCAGGTGCAGAACCTGAAGCAAAGAGCAATGACTGTGAAGGAATATACGGAAGAATTCTACATAGTGAACCTACGAGCGGGTTATGTTGAAGATACCCCGAAAAAGACAACAAAGTTTATGAATGGCTTACAGATGGAGATACTAGATGAGATTAGTATTCTTTCCCCCAAGTCCATAGAGGAAGCCTATCAAAGTGCTTTGAACGCAGAAGAAAAGATCGCCAGAAAGAAGAATGCCAGAAGAGGACGTGGATCTGGCAGAGGAAGAGGACAGTCTTTTGGCAGAGGCAGAATTGTCAACAGCAATGAAGAGGGTAGTGGTTCAAAAACTGTAGGACCAACGGAAAAAGAACGTAACACTAGAAGAGGAAGGCCTTACCAACGAGGAAGAGGTAATGGCAGAGGCAGAAGAAATGTCTGTCAGAGTTACAAGTGTCACAAGTGGGGACACAAGGTCTTTTGAATGTCCTAAAAGTGATCAAGCAGGGCAAAGAGGAACATATGTTTCTCAACCGAAAGAAGCAGAGGCACCGCCACAAGAAGTGGAGAACATGCCTGAAACGGGAGAAGCCTTAGTGTTAAACAAGGTATTGGTGAAATTGGCTAAAGAGTTAGTTGAACAGACACAACGGAAAGCATTGTTCCGAATTGTGTGAATCACTGGGAAATGCTGCAAATTGATTATTGACAGCGGGAGCACTGACAACCTAGTAGCCATTGAAATGGTAGAAAAACTGGGTTTAAAAATATTGAAGTACCCAACACCATACAGGGTGTCTTCGTTACAAAAAGGACACCAACTGCTGGTAGATGAGCAATGCGAAGTGGAGTTTCACATTGGTAGGTATAAGGATAAAGTAACTTGTGATATCATGCCAATGGATGTGTTCCATATACTGTTGGGCAGACCATGGCAGTATGACAGGAAAGTTGTCCACGATGGGAAGAAAAATTGTTACAAGTTTGCTAAGGATGGGATAAAGCATACACTAGTACCCATGAAAGAGGAGGATACGACAGAAAACAGTGGAATAAAAGCATTACTATTAGGAGGAAAAGAGTTTCTACAGCAAATTGGAGATGATGAGGTAAAATATGTAATTGTGTGAAGGCCAAGAGTGGTTTTAATCCATACTGAGATTACTGACTTACCTGAGGAGATACAGGATATGCTGCAGGAGTTTAGTGATATTGTGGTGGATGATCTACCAGATAAATTGCCACCAAAAAGGAGTATCAGTCACCTTATTGATTTCATTCCAGGGGCTAGTTTACCAAACAGAGCTACTTACGGGATGAGTCCAAAGGACAATGAAGAGATCAGGAAGCAGGTACAGGAGTTGTTGGATAAAAGGTTGATTCGGGAGAGTTTAAGTCCTTGTGTGGTCCCAACTGTTTTAGCTCCCAAGAAAGGAGGTGAATGGCGGATGTGTACTGATTCTCGAGCAATTAACAAGATCACTATTAGGTACAGGTTTCCTTTACCGCGGATGGATGACATGGACTGTTTGAGTGGAGCGGCATATTTTTCAAAGATTGATTTGAAAAGAGGATATCACCAGATTCGGATTCGTGAAGGGGACGAATGGAAGACAGCTTTCAAGACTAATGAAGGCCTATATGAATGGTTGGTCATGCCATTTGGACTGAGCAACGCACCCAGCTCATTCATGCACTTGATGAACGAGATGCTGAAGGAATACATTGGAAAGTTTGTGATTGTATATCTAGATGATATCCTTATTTTCAGTAAAACAAAGGAAGAATATTTCCAACATGTCAGGTATGTCCTGGAAAAGTTGCAGCAAAACAAATTGCTGTTAAATTTGAAGAAGTGTACTTTTTTTAAGAAAGAATTGATTTATTTAGGATTTGTGATTTTGGAAAACGAATTAAAGATGGATCCGGAAAAGGTTGCAGCCATAGTTAGTTGGCCATCCCCCAGGAGTTTGTTTGAAGTGTGGAGTTTTCATGGGTTGGCGAGTTTTTATCAAAAATTTATAAAAGATTCAGTGGGATTTGTGCACCCATGGTGGATACCGTTAAAAAGGCAAATCAACCTTTTCATTGGATGGAGTCAGTGGAAAAGAGTTTTTAGCTGCTGAAAAAGATCACGGAAAGACCAATTTTGAGGTTGCCAGATTTCAACAAACTTTTT
This sequence comes from Pinus taeda, assembly GCA_000404065.3. NCBI lineage: Eukaryota > Viridiplantae > Streptophyta > Pinopsida > Pinales > Pinaceae > Pinus > Pinus taeda. The sequence goes on along the minus strand of APFE031396199.1, from coordinate 24,767 downwards.
CAAGTTCGTTGCGATGCCAGTGGGACAGCCATTGGAGCAATACTTAGCCAAGAGGACAAGCCAGTGGCCTATTTCAGCGAGAAGTTGAATGAGAGTAGGCAGAAGTATACGTCTTATGACAAGGAATTTTATGCAGTGGTCCAAGCACTGAAACATTGGAGACATTACTTGATGGCGACTGAATTTGTTTTGTTTTCAAACAATTCTGCATTGCAGTATGTTATGCAACAACACAAGTTGAACCATAAACATGCGAAGTGGGTGGAGTACCTCCAGAGTTTTACATTTGTATTGAAACACATCAACGGTCAAGCCAACAAAGTAGCAGATGCGTTAAGCAAGAGAAATTTGATTTTACAGGAAAGCAGAGTGCAGGTGTTAGGATTTGAGCATCTTAAGGATCTGTATGAAATAGATGCAGACTTTAAGAAAGCGTACGAAGCTTGCCAGAATCTGATGTTGAGAGACAACAGTTCATGGCTAGACTATAACATATAGGAAGGATTATTGTTCAGGGGAGGATAGTTGTGTATTCCGGAATATTCGATGAGGGAAAACTTAATCTAGGAAAAACATAGTGGGGGTTTAGCCGGACATTTTGGCATTGATAAGACTTTGGATCAAGTGAGCCACTTCTATTATTGGCTAAAAATGCATAGAGACATGCAAAGATTTGTGGCTAGGTGTAAGATGTGTCAGTGTGCGAAGGGACACAATCAAAATACAGGATTATATACACCCCTTCCTATTCCGGACAGACCATGGGACTCAGTTAGTTTAGACTTTGTCTTAGGTTTACCAAGAACACAGAAGGGGTTTGATTCAATCATGGTGGTGGTGGATCGCTTACCAAGATGGTGCATTTCATTCCCTATAGGAAGACCGACGATGCCACACATGTAGCACACTTGTTCTTCACAAAGATTGTCAGATTACATGGCTTGCCGAAGTCTATTGTTTCAGATTGGGACGTGAAGTTCACACGTCATTTTGGCAGACTTTGTGGAAAAAGCTAGATACCAAACTAAACTTCAGCTCAGCTTATCACCCATAGACTGAGGGGCAGACTGACGTGGTGAATCGAAGTCTGGGGAATCTGTTACATAGTCTCGTTGGTGAAGATTCATGACAATGGGATTGCGTACTCGAACAAGCAGAGTTCGCTTATAATGATTCACCCAACAGGAGTACAGGCAGAAGTCCTTTCCAGATCCTATACGAGATGCACCCCCATGGTGTGCACGAGTTACAGGATTTGGGTCGGTTGGAATGAAGGAGTGTTGATGGTGAAGACTTCGCGAAGGTGATCAACGAACTTATGAACAAGTGAAATCCAAATTACAGGACAGCAGCCAAAGGTATAAACAGAAGGCAGATTGAAAACGGCAGGAAGTGCAATTCAATGTAGGGGACCTGGTACTAGCACATCTACGCAAAGAAAGGTTTCCTAAAGGCGAATATAACAAACTGAAACTGAAAAAAAAAAAAAAAAAAAAATTAAAAAAAAAAAAAAAATAAAATAAAATAAAATAAAATAAAATAAAATAATAAATAAATAAATAAATAAATAAAAAATAAAAAAATAAAAAAATTAAAATAAAATTAAATTAAAATTAAAATTAAAATAAAATTAAAATTAAAAAATTAAAAATTAAAAATAAAATAAATAAAATAAATAAATAAATTAGGACCTTGCAGGACACTGTGAAAGTTCTCTGCAAATGCATATGAACTACAACTACCCCCGGGTATAGGGATCTCGCCCATCTTCAATGTGGCATGTACCCTTACATTATTGCTAATGTGCAGGACAGTTCGACAGAACACACACAGGACACCCAGGGAGACACTGAGTCATGGGTCAAACAGATGCCTCCAACCAAGCCTCTAGGGATCGAACAAATCTTGGATACTCAGGTGGCCAGGTGGGCTCAACGGAAAGAGTACTTACAGTGCCTGGTCAAATGGAAGGACTGTCCAATTGAGGACAGTTCTTGGTTGGATGCAGGCCAGATTCAAACCATCGGGTACTCAATTGAAGAGCTCATGGACAGGAGCCATGAGATTCATTCACCCCAGGAGCCTGATGCAGGAGCATCCGACTAGGGAGGCGACAGCTGGACAAGCTGTTTTGATTAAGTTCACTTTTAGTTAGTTTTATTTTTACTTTTAAATGAAGGTTGTTACAGCCAATGTTTTTATTTATAAACTGAACAGTAGTTAGAATAGGATTTGTTTAAAATAAGTTAGAAATGAAACTGGATAAAACTGGAAAATAACTATAATGTAACTAAGGGTGGTTCCTCAATAGTATGAGGCTTCCAGCAAGCATAAATAGGCAACCCAGAATCAAAAGTGGGGTTGCTGCCATCTAGATGAAAAAAAAAAACATAACTCTAAACAATTTTTTTTTTAATGAATTTAAAGAAAGCTTACAGGGTATTCACTGTTTCAGAAGCAACAAGTATAAATTACTGTGCATAGCAATTAAACAACAAATTGTGTCATTAACATTCATACTGCACATCGAGACTGAAAGAATCAAGTACAATGGAGCCAAACCATCCAGGTACATTACCAAATACATACTATTTGATTTAAATTAGAAATTTACAATATATATATATATATTATATATATATATATATATATATCAGGTCCACAGAAGTACAGGACAGAACTTCCAGATTCCACATATGCCTCAAGACACAGAGCCCTCAAAAAATAACCAACAATCCTTCATACAAACGAGATAGGCCGAGGAGGGTTTCCACAACCCAAATAGACCAAAGTAGGACACATACAATTCAACAAACACAACAACCAACAGCGAAAGGCCAAAACACATTCCCAGAACAGAAAACAAAATCGATAGGATGCGCTCGTTGCACAGGAGGCAACTAAGTATCGACAGATAAACAAATTGAAACCCCGAGGATTAAACAGCTATAGCCCGAAACCAAAATGCAACCACAAAGCGCAGTCAAGGAAGGACCCTACTCGATTCAAGTACATCGGACCCAAATCTTCAAGGACGAGACCACGACATTTCATCCTCGAGAGCCAGCCCCTTGTAGCCATAGCAAAGAGGAGAGGGATACGTTCACACTGACAAGAAGATTGTCTGAGGAAGCATAGCTATGTAGCACACAACAACACTAGAGAAAAAACAAGGAACTTGACCCACGACGAATACCTAAAGGGGAGGCCAGACTCCACAACCGAGCCACGAGTTGAAACCCCAACCTGAGCGCAGCCAACAGTCGAAGTGCCATGATACCACAACCTACTCACTAGGAGCAAGGTCATTAATAAAAGCTACAGGAAGGCGAAACAGTGGAATCAAAATAGGGTTTTACTTGTCAAATAAGCAGCCAAGCCATCGACAAGAGTAACAGGTGGAGGGCCAGAGAAATGTGACCAAAACCCAGTTAGAAAACATCACGTGCAAGTTGTAAAAGAATTGTTCACAAACAGTCGAAATAAGGCATACCCAGAATGACAAACCAAACCTGAGACCTCCACGGAAAACTAGGTGTACAACAGCCACCAGGTCCAACGAAAAACATTCATATAACTAGCAAACGATAGAGGACCGGAACCAGAGAAGAACCAAGAGGATAGCATGCAACAGAGACCCATCTTCTTCCAGAGCCGAACCAGATGAGCCACGGAGGAACGGAAGCATAACTCAAACGAACAACAATGCAAATGAGTCCAGGTCAAGCCATACCATAAACGTTGTGCTCACGCAAAACGAGACCAACCTCGGGCCAGATGCGCATTGAAGGCGCCATAAACCCCACCAAACCTTAGTGTGTGCCAGCGCGGGAAAGACCAAGGACGGGCTAGCTGCCACATAAGTCTTGCCACGCAACCGTCTCGGGATTGCCATCACTCCCATAAGCACAAAGGCTTTGCCAACCTCCCACATTCATTGTACACGAAATTCCAGCTATGACACCATCGATATCTAATTCTATTTAATTTAATGTTATTTAAATTGTATAAAAGGTTTGTCCTTTCATACTTAATTGTCTATATATAATATCTGTGATAAATAGTATAAGTTTTTTGAGTGTTTATATAGAGTGTTAGTTGGAATGAAATTTTTTCCAATAATTTTATATTATATTTAATTATATATGATATAATTAATATAAAAAATACAAGTTTTTGAAATTACAGATATTAATAATGATAGTTAATTATGATTATGATTAATATTATTTGAGATTAAATTAATTTATTATTTAATAATTAATTAAAATTAAATTAATTATTATCAATAAAAATAGATTATTTTAAAGAAATTAATTAAGCTTGTTATTAAAGTTGTTATTAAAGTTGTATGTTGAGTAAATTTAGGTTGAGGATAAATTTTGGCTGGATTCTTTTTATTCTATAGAGATTGATCAATTTATATATGATTTAAGTGATAATATTAATATAGTGTGTTAATTTTATTTCTATTATTAAGTCAATGTTAGATAATGTTAGGTTTTTAAATCATAAGAAAATTTATATTTTTTTAAGTTTGGCAAGACTATATTTTCATCATGTTCAATATATCAACCCGATTAGGGCGGGGAATTGAACCCTTGATTCCACATCAAGAAGTGCCTTAATAGAACATCTGATTACCATCTATCCAAGACCCCAAGGACAAGAAAATTTATACTTTAGAAATCATGAATATTATATAAAAATAAATTAATTTCAATAAAAGAATATTATCATGTTGTTTAACTAATTAATTAAGTTTTTGATATTATAATTTCATTTCTTTTCAATTTTAACATAGATATTTTGAAAGAAATTATTTTCCATCATAAACAAAATACAAAATACAAGATAAAAAGATTACATATTTATATTGTAATGCATTTTCATTAATGATTTAGATCATAGTTTTAGGTATACCATTGAAACTTGACTTTGATTGTAGGTAGTCAATTTCATGTTATCACTTTTTTAATAATATAATCTTTCTACTTTCAAATTTTTATATATAATCGATTTTTAATAATTATGAAGGAAAATATTTCAAACAAAGAAATAAGATGATTACATATTCATATCATAATATCTATTTTTTTTCATTAATATACAAATTATATCATAATTTTGGATAAATAAAAAGAACTTGACTTTCATGGTGGGTAGTTGATTTGAGGTTATCATTATTATCAAAATTATTTTAATGAAAAACAAGTTTGACATCTAAAGGCTTCTACTTTTTACTTATAAATGCTTAATAATATTAAAGTAAGCTATGTTTAACAGAGAAACAAAATGATTAGATACTCATATTGTATTGCATCTTCATTTATGATTAGTTTATGAATTAAAGACGATGACTTTTGTGATACCGTGGGAATTTGGCTTTCATGGTAGATAGTTGATTTTAGGTTACCATTGTTATTAAAATTATTTAAAAGTTTGTAATGAAGTTATTTACAATACAATATCCGACTCTTTTGATTGTCTTTTATTGTACAATAAGATTTATAGATACGATTTCCTTAAATGTTCACGACATTTGGGTCCATAAATCAACTCCCAAATACATGAAAGTTTATAAATCATCCTAGAAAGATGAATAAAAAACATAAATACACATAATAAATACATCATAACAATACCCATAAATTAAGAGTGAGAAAGGATTTAAATCTAAATTCGTATTTGTAGCCTAATGTGCTAAAAGTGTAACTTCACGATAATATATTATTTAATATAAGTTCACTACAATATATTATTTATCAAGAAACTCTTTAGAACATTTTCATGTGTAATTTATTTTCAGTATTGACTAGTATAATAAATCATTTTTGTTGGAAACTTTTTGTTGTCAACTAAAATAATTCGGTACCCTAAACAGTACACATCTATCTTTGCCTATGAGAGCATTCTTAGAAGGAAGTTGTACCTTTTTGTCGAATAAAATATAAATTTCCATATAAATCTATATAAATAACATATTAAAATGAACAAATATGGTATTAAAGTTTATAAAAAAATCATCCACAAATAGAGTTCTTATCATCTCTACCTAAACAAAGATAATGCAATCATGAATTATTTTGCTATGAATTAATATAAAGTTATATGTATTTATTGTTTTTCACTCTATTTTAACTATATTTAAACTAAGTAAAGTAGTTACTTTGTAGCCCTTGTTCAAATTTAAAAATTGGTTAACACCTTTCAAAGTTCAATAATTAAACTAAACTGCAAGGAACACCTGCCTTATTATATAATATGAAATTCAATTACTATTTAATATTTTTAATAATAATAATAATAAAAGCTAAGTAAGTAATGATTCTAATAATAATAATAATAATAATAAATTTAAATTATATATTATATATTATATATTATTATTAGTGATGACTATATTATTAATAGTAATAAATTATGTAGGACTATATTATGAATATTGTGTTATTTTAATATATCTAGTTTTATTATTATTATTAAAAATTATATTATTAATAATAAATAGATTATATATTATAATTATTAATTTTACTAATATTACATTATATTATTATAATTTGTTAACCCATGAGGTAACTCCTCAAAATGAATTGTGTATTTCCATTAAGGTTGGTCATAGATATATACATGGAGGGAGAGACTTTTGGGCTTTATCTCCCAGTGTCTCTTCATATTCAATTCTCCTTATTTTCTATTTACACAGTTTTGCATGGATTTACCTAATCCCAAAGATTAGGTGTCAACATCCCCTTCTTAATCTGAAGGGATGTTGGTGAGTCCAGGCATCGTTCCGAATCTTTCGAACTTTTTTCTTCCAAACGTTTTGTTGAAGATGTCTGCAATCTGTTCATTTGTGGAACAATGACATAGGCGAATTGCCTTGGCTTCAACATGATGTCGAATCAGATGGTATTTCGTATTGATATGCTTTGTTCGATCATGGAACTTTGGGTTCTTGGCCAACTTTATTGCAGAAGTGTTTTTAATCATGAGAGAAGTTGAATGCACTTGTTTCTCCTGCAAATCTTCCAAAATTTTCTTGAGCCACACAATCTCCTTTGTTGTTTAAGTTGTTGCCACATATTCTTCTTCTGTTGTGGAATCTACTGGAACTGATTGTTTGTGTGACCTCTAGGAGACAACTCCTGATCCAAGACTCATAGCATAACCTGAAGTAGATACTCCAATATCTTTATCTCCATTGAAGTTTGAATCAGAGTAGCCAATCAAGCTGAAGTTGCCCACCTATGTATACTTAAGTCCAAAGTCTTGAGTTCCCTTCAAGTACTTTAGAACTCTTTTCACAATAGACCAATGTCCCTCACAAGGCTTTTGCATAAACCTGAAGAGGATTCCAACATCAAATGAAATGTTTGGTTTGGTAGTAGTCAAGTAGTTGAGACTTCCTACAAGTTGTCTATACTTTGTTGCATTCTCAAATTCTTTTCCTTCAATGAATGTGAGCTTTAAGTTTTGTTTCATTAGAGTAGTCAAAGGATTGCACTCAACCATGCCAAACTTTTTCAACAGATCTCCAATGTACTTTTTCTGAGGAATATAAACTTCGGATGTTGAGTTACTTCAATACCAATATAGTAGTGAACATACCCCAAGTTTTTCATTTCAAAACCTTTCCTAAATTCCTTCTTTATGGATTGAATATAGCTCTCATTGTTCCCTGACATCAAAATATCATCTACATACACCACAAGATATACAACGGTTTTGCCAACTTTCTTGACAAAGAAAGTTGCATCATCAAGATCATAATGTTTGAAGTTGGGTTTCAGAAGATGCTCGGTTAACTTCTCGTACCAGGCTCGCCGTGCTTGCTTGAGGCCATACAAGGATTTTACTAGCTTGCATATTTTATGTTCCTGACCCTTCACAACAAATCCTTCTGGCTCGGACATAAAAGCATTCTTTTTCATATCTCCATTCAAGAAAAAAATCTACATCCATTTAATGGACTTTCCAACTGTTATGAGATGCTAAGGCAAAGAGCGTCCAAATGGTAGCCCATTTCGCTGTAGGGGGAAAAAGTCTCCTCACAGTCGACCCCTTCCTTCTGTGCAAAACATTTTTCCACAAGCCCGGTTTTGTGCTTGTCAAGTGAGCCATCAACTTTATACTTGTTCTTGTAGACCCACTTGCAACCTATTGGTTTGGTTCCCAATGGAGGATCAACTAGCTGCAAAGTGCCACTCTTTATCAAGGCATCATGCTATTTTTGCATCTCTTCTTTCCATTCATCAGGAGAAGTGACTTCTTTGAAGGAAGTTGGTTCAAAATCTAAAGGCAAATTCATTTCACAATCATAAGAAACATCCATATCAACAAGTGAATTAGAATCATCTACATCATCTCCATTATGTCTGGTTGAACTTCTTGTTCTTGTCTTTCCAACCTCATTAGGATGAACATTTTGAAGTGTCTTTGTCATCCATTTTGGAGGACCTTTCTGAGATGGCCTAGGCTTCTTAGTTAATTGAGTTGGGGTTGAATCAAGATTTAGTCTCCCAATTTTGTCAATCACATCACTCAATGTGTCATCTGGATTAGTGGTTGGAGTTTCATGTGGGGGAGAGAGTGCTTTAGAAGAAGATTCCACGGATTGATCCAGTATAGGGATCCCCCTTCAAGATGTGGAATCTCATTATCAAATTCTTGAAAATATTTTGCATGTACGAATCTATCCAAGCGATCAAGCTTCCACTCAACAACATTGTTAGCCTTGGAAGATTCAAGAAATATCACATCTCTAAATACTACAAACTTCTTATTAACTTCATCATAGAGACGATATGCTTTGGAGGTATTTTAATACCCCAAGAAGATATGCTTATGACTCCTTGCACCGAGTTTGTTTCTTTTTTCCTTCGGTATCAAGGCATAATAGGTGGAACCAAAGACCTTGAAATGCTTTACTAAAGGAATGTGACCATACCACATTTCATAAGGAGCCTTGTTTTTAATAACATTAGATGGACACATATTATTTATATACAAACCATATAGCACTGCATCATCCCAAAACATCAATTTAACATTCTTGAAAAAAAACATGGAATGTACCATAATTAAGATTGTCCTATTCATTCTTTCAACTACTCTATTCTATCGGGCATTATAAAGCATGGTTGTTTGATGTTTGATCCCATGCTGGCGAAGATAGTTTTCAAATTCATTTGAAGTATATTCTTTTCCATTATCAGTGCGAATAGAGCCAATATGAAATTGTGCATCATTTTCAATCCATGCATGAAATTTCTTGAATGTTTGAAAAGCACCATATTTGTTCTTCAATAAATAAACCCAACACATTCTGGTGTAGTCATCAATAAATGTCATCATATATCTATTACCATTTGCACAAGGAACGAGCATTCTGCCACATAAGTCTAAATGAACAAGTTCAATTTTTCTATGTGCTCTGGAATGTGAATCATGAAAAGATTGTTTGTTGTGCTTTCCTACGATACAAGAATCACATTGCTTAAGTCTCTTAGGAATTGTAGGCAAACCAGTAACACCACTTTTCTTCAACATATGAAGGTTGTCATAATTCAAGTGTCCAAATCTATCATGCCATAAAATACTTGATGGAAATGTACCTTCCTCATAATGAGAACTATATGAGATTTTTGTGCACGAGTAGAGGTTCCTTGCAGTTTCAGGAGTCTTTGTTCTTCTATCCTCGTCATGACGAGTGAGCGATATGATGCTTTTCTGACCTCAACCTTGCCATCAAACATATGAATGGAGTGTCCTTGTTGGCGGATGTGGACCAAAGACATGAAGTTTCTCCTCAACTCTAGGAGATATAGAACATCATGAAGAAGAAAGCATGTAAGACCAGGCAGTTTGAGCCTGATGGTGCCAAGCCCTGATGGCTTGAGTTTTGATTTGTCTGCAAAGTATACTGCTCCATCAACATTCTCAGTAAATTCCTCAAAAAATTTCTTCTAAAATTCATGTGGCGAGTTGCTCCTGAATCAAGCAACCAATCATTTTTCCAGGAAGAAAGTGAAGCATTAAACAAGTCTTCAATTACTCCAATGTTGCAATGTGCCACAACATAGTGAGCAAATTCGGGTGCTTTACCTTTCCCTCTATCATTGGGTTTACCTTTGCCTTCATTTATTTCCTGCTCAATTATGTCCCAAGGAAACTTACATGTGGATGCATCATCTCCATCTCTATTGCATCGTATACAATGAAGATCATACTTTTCTCCTTGGAATTGTCTACCCCCTGCCTCTAAAATTCCTTCTTCCTCTTCCTCTTCGACCACCTCTCCCTCGAGAATAATCTTGTGCATGATTATTCTCTCTATGTGCAAGACACACAACTTCTTCAGAAGACTGAGGAGTTGTCTTCTTCCCAAATCCTTCTCTCTCTCATCAAATTTCTTCTCAAGGGCATCAAAGGTAATCTCCTTTAGGTTTCCACTTGCTTGCAATGACTCAAGATAATTTGAAAAAGTGGGATATAGTGCCTTGACATAAGCTATGAGAGGAATGTCTATTTCAACACCAATGGTTTTTATATCATGCATAATGGATCTTACTTCTGATGCTAAAGCAAGAGGGTCATCATTTTTTAATTCAAGGCTGAACAATTTCATCATCAATTGGACAACTACAAGTTTAGAGTGTGAGCCATACAGTTCCTTCAACTTGTTTAAGGCGTCAAAATCATTTGAGAATGGTGAAATGTCATGACTCACTTCTTCATTTATAGATGTTGTGATCAAGGCATAGGCCTTGTTGTTCTTATCTTCCCAAATGGAAATCTCCTTATCTGAAGTGGGCTTTTGCTGGTTCGTTATCTCCTTCTCCTTCACAAACTCCTCTCCACAACTCATTGAAAATTGAGAGTGTGTTTTATCTTCCTTACCCGTTCAAGATAGTTTTCTTTTTTAGAGAGAACTACTCCAACAATTGATATCAATGAATGCATTTTGAGATCTGTGTATTGTGTAAAAAACGTATGATGTTGGTAATATACTGTGCAAAAATACACTTATGGTGGTAATTTTGTAAAAAAATACAATTTTGGTTTTTATATATATGACAAAGGTATTATTTAGGGAAGGGTTATATGGGGGAGGTGGTATATGGGGGAGGGATGTGTTATATGGCATTACTCGTTATTGGACCAATTTTTTTTGCAAATGAAGCCTATGTTGATATGGACCATAAGGTACAAAGGTTGGTAGATATGGGGTGGTGGCGGATTTGGGTCCCACAATAGGTAGTATGCGTAGCCACAAAGGGAGGTGAGCGGTGGCATAGGCACGGTAAGCGGTGGCGTGGTTCAGGGAGTGGAGTGGTGGTATAGACTGGGTGGTGGAGCAATGTTATATTATAATGTGGGTGCTATATAGCGGTGTTAATATATAACATGGGTGTTATAGTATACGAACCGGAGGGAGACATGAACCAAAAGTTATATAGGAGTATGGCAATTCGGTGGTATGTGGGAGGTGTCATATAGTAGTCATAGTAACAATGAAATGCAATGCAACACAGTCACAGTAACACAGTCACAATAATGTTGCAATAGAGAGCCATGTCCCAATAGAGAGCCATGATGGGTGGTATGTCGGAAGGGAGGTGTAATACCACTCAAAGAAATACAATGAAATACCACTTGACTCAACGTAACACCACCAATGCCATTCAACGCAAGCTATACCACCAACACAGAATTACGATAATCGGCTCACAATCATTAAAAAATCGACATAACATGTTCGGTCCAAGAGGTAATCCACGTCACAACACCTCCAGCCACAGTAAGACGGAGGAGAGGAGCACCTCCAGCACCCTCACGCACTCAACATCTCTAGATAGCAACGCTACGGCCAATGCACATACTAGATCCTCGTTCTTCAACAAAGAATATGACCATTCACAGAGAATTGTAACGATCACACACAGTGATTCATTTTACAAGCCAATCTCCCTTATACTTTCAATGCACAATAGAATAAAAAAAACTAGCGCTAACAGTGGATGTTCAATGCAGCTCTAAGGAATTTTAATGCACATAATATTGGAGATAATGGAGGGACAAAATATGGCAGAAAAAACTAATTTGGGACAAAGGATAATGTAAGAGATTGGCAGATATGATAGACTAAAAAAATGGTAGAAGGGAGTTACAAGGACAGAAAGGAAGCCAAAAACAGAGTTTGGGACCTATGCTCTGATACTATCTCAGGCCAAGAGGTAACTCCTTAAAATAATTGTGTATTTTCCTTAAGATTGATCATAGATATATACATGAAGGGAGAGACTCTTGGGATTCATCTCCCAATGTCTCCTCATATTCCAATTCTCTTTATTTTCTATTTACACTATTTTACATGGATTTACCCAATCCCAAAGATTAGGTTTCAACATAATTAATGGTAATGTTATTATTATTATTAGGTTATGATAATGATCATAACATATTTTTTTAAACAAAACAGGTAGAGGGAATTTCTATTAGATCATATGGCTTGAAGGCCAGAACCTTGTACACTTGCTATGGATGCTACATTCTTTGTGCTCATATAAAACCAAAAGGAGATAAAACATTTATCCCTTTGTCTGCATACTAATACATTAATTTGACATAGCTTGTGATGCTGTCAAAATACTCCCTAATATCATTATAAACTTTCAAAACATATAAGAAAAGATCAATATAAACTACCCTATTATATTCAACCCAGCTGGGATACCATCCTCAAGTTCTTCTCTTCAAGCTTCAAGCCTGGAAGATCACACCTGAGTTGTCTACAAAAGTTGCCAATGTCTGAGAAATTGAAGTTTGAATTTGCAAATATCGTGCCTATGTGCCCATATCTGTGAGCTACTCGCTACTTCTTCTTTCCAACAATGATATCACTATGGCCAACTTCAAATTCAGAGAATCATGTGCCCCCCATGATCTGGATAAGAGCATCCCAAACCTTGCAGGGATGTCCGCAACCATGATATCCATCACTACACTCTTTGTAGGAATCTGTGCGAAATTCACCACCAAATATTTGATCAATCCCAAGAATTTCACTCTTTTGGAGTCAAATGAGTAAAGATCCTTGTATGATCATGTTACTTGCAGCCCCAAATGTTCCATTACTGATAACAACATCAAATTATGGGAGGACACTGGATCAAGCACGCAATTGTGCAGCAATAGTTCATGAATCGCCAAAGTCACATAAAAGGGAGTTGTAGAAGTGTCTTGCTCTTCAACATGGGGTCCAAAAACTACCATGGGCCTTTCTTCTTGTAGATTTAGGTTGTCTTCTATAGAGGTCATGGCAGGGGGGTCAATAAACTTAGACACTTGTGCTTTATAGCTTGGTTGTCTCAATAGCTCAGACAAGGGGAAAACAATTTTAACCTTTTCTAATTCCTTTTGCAGATCAAACGTAGAGGGATTCTTATTAACAAAGATAATGTCAGCGAGATATTTTATTTTATTTCGTACTAGTTGTGATGATGGAGGGACTTCTTGTGATTTTGAAACTTCTGGCTTATGTGGGAGAGAGGTGGAGGGCTCTTTCCTGTTAAGTGAAGGTTGATCTAGAGAATTCTTTCTTTTTTTCTAATGGTTTGGCAGGGTTAGAGGTAGAAGGCTCTACCCCTTGGTCTTGCCCTCTAGATCTCTTTCTGGAAGACCTAAGGTCATATTACCTGTGAAGTTGAGCTTGCATGAAAGCTGCAAATTGTCTGCAATAGTCATCAATCTCTCCATCATCCAAAGGAGCATTCAATTTCCCCTATTCTTCCTCAAGTGCTTCAACCTCATACTGCTCTTTCGAGAGAGAAGATGAGTGATTATGCTGAGTTTCCATAGATTCTTCAGTTAGCTCCTTTGGGCCATCCTCCAAGTATAAGGGAGGTAATTGTGATCTTTTTGCTCCTTTCTTTCTCTCTGCAAAAGTTGCAACGGGGTCTCCTATATTGAGGATTGAAATTTCTATCTAAGGCTAGGAGGATTTGTTTGGGTGAATTTTTATTTTCCAGCTCCAACTTTACAAGCTTGTTAAACAAGCTTTTAATCAACTTGTTCATTTCTTCCAGCTTCTTCTCTTCATTGTCCTTCCCTTTACCCGAATAGTTAGCTTCCTCTTTTCCTTTCCACTGTCAACATAGTCAAGTTTTTCTCTTGATTTACCAGTGGTAGTGAAGTTAGCCTCTACCTCAAGTGCATCAATCTAAATGTGATCAAGGGTGTGGGATTTTCTCTCCCTAAGAGTAAAACCAAATTCAGACTCAAAAGCCCCAGTAAAAACCACCTTGGCTACAGCGTGTGGTGGTTTTATTTCAACAGGCAAGTTATTATATATTTTTTTAAACCTCTTGATGAATTCAGAAACATCCTTGTAGGGCAATTTAATTATATGTTAAATCTCTGACATTTAATTTGTCAACTCAAGGGTTTCGTAAACTTAGAAGCAAACCAAAATATATGGGACCTCAGATGAAACTGTTGTAGAAAGTTTGTTTAAGATGGAAAGAAAGAAAGGAAATGCATATTACAAATATAACTAAAGAAAACTACAAAAGAAATCACATGGAAGAAAACTAAATTAGATTCTAAGGACGGAAGTTAAATTCTAAAAGTGGAATGAATAAATGTCATGGTCTTTCTAAAAAAACTTATAAACTAATCTATGAACAACTATAAGAAGCAAACGATGATAATCTTGAAAGCAGTAAATAACAACTAGTGATTTAGTTGTCAAGCGAGAAAACTAGGATAACTAGTAAGAAAGCAGTTTAATGACAATCAAATCAAATCTAGGAAATGAAATCATACTTGCAGAAAGTAAATCATACCTGTAGAAAGGAAATAACAAAATTCAAACTATGTTACAATTGTATGCAGATTGCGATTGATGGGGATCCTTGTTGATCTAACGATGATCTAAGGTTGTCATTGATGTCAACCCAAGTAGCACCAGGGGCTACCCTGATCTTGCAATGGAATTTTGACTTGAAAACTTACTCTATTTGGAGTCAAGGATCTTCTGGATAGATTCTACTCATCGATATGTTTCCGTTGATATATGGCACGCCAAGTAATTCTTCACGATTTGAGAGATATTCATGTTTGAAGTTAGTAACCCCAGTTAGTGGGCTAAAACCCTATGGGGTTGTGGCATGGAACTCATAATTGGGTTTGGTCATTGAATAGTCAATAATTAATAATTTTCTAAGCTCCTAAAATCCCTCCAACTTTCTCTATAGAAGCCCCTCTCAACTCTATAAAAAGAAATCTCATATATCCTCCAAATATAGTGATCGTGGAATTTTCGCTATAACTTCATTTCTGCGAAGTCTTAGATTCTGAAATTAAAAACCATTTGATTCACAATCCTGAAGAATGTCGTGACCAAATTTCAAATCTTGGTTCACTATATTTTCAGAGATATGATCTGTGGAAGTTAGGGTTTTTGCAGGCTGCTGAATTTCATCTCAAATAAGTGATCTTGGGAAAATCGTCAGAAGAGGATTGGAATTCTGTAAAAAGTGGTGGATAGTGCACGGACTGTGGTTTTCTATGTATCAATTTTAGAGACGAAGGAGGAAACAGTGATACGTGGTACATCATACAAGTTCACTCTACTGAACTAGTCCATAATTAGGTCATTGTGAGAGATTGAGCATAACTTTTCCTTGAAGAGTCCAATTCGGGCCAGACCTGTGGCATTGGAAAGAAGACTCAGAGGGCTTCTATAGGATGGAAGATCACATGTTGGGGATCTGAAATCGCGGAGACACATCAGATTAAATATCGTACTCCTAGAAGGAAAGAAAAACTAGATCAAGTATTGTCAAGGGGTGCAAAGGACCAGACTTTATAGGGTAGCAGAGGTAAGATATAGGTAAGTATATTCTGTATATGCATGTTCATCTCTTAATTGCATTTGTTTCTTTGTATTCTAATTTGTTGTTTTTGTTTAGCACTGACATATGTTCTATAGGATGAGGTAAGTTTTTCTATTATCATGTCATGGGTATTTCCTTGAAGACTTTTTGCAGGTATTATATATTCATCAAGAGAAGACTCAATGCGTAATCTAATGTTCTGAAGAGTGCGAAAGGGTAGCATGACAAGAGCAGCAATCACGGTGCAGAACAACAAGTAGTTCACCACATGAAGTATTCAAGTGGGCAGCACTGCATATAGACATTGTAAAAGTATCATTGTATAGAGTCATTGTAAAAGCATCTTTGTAAAATTTGTACAAGTGTCTATTTGCCAAGAGTTGAAGAGGCAATATCAGGAGATCTAGGATCATCATTAGGTGGTTGTGTCATAGTTAAGATTATGGTCTAGCGTGTCGTCTTCTTCTACATCATTATATATCATTGTAAAGTGGACCATTTTTCGTGGTACGAGAGTCCATTCTTATTTTATTCTTCTAGAGGGTGGTGTTAGGTTGGTGCATGAAGTCACCAATAGGTTCAAGCCTATGAAAACTTTAGGGTGGTAGGGTGGTGCTAGGGTGAGTTGTAGCTCATTGGGTGTTGGGTCATCCGTTCAGTTGACTACTGAAGAATCTCGGGCGTTTGAGCATCCATCCAGTGGGAGCTGGAGAAGAATGCTTTTCTAGATTCTAGGAAGTTGGAGCTTTCTTTTCAATTGGAGTTGAAGATTCAAGAATTATTAGAAAAGTGTTCGGTGGCTTTTGACCCGGAGGAGGTTTTCCACCCAACATTTTTGTGCCTCCTGTGTTCTTTTATTCACTGTTGTTACTACATAAACATTAATGATAATTGAAGATTAACTAATGCTCTAAAAAGGTTTAACAGTGTTAATTTCTAAGGAACACTGATTCACCCCCACCCTCTCAGTATTTTCCAACAATTAGTATCAGAGCTTGGTTCCTTCAGTAACAGCTTAACCGTTGGAAGTCAGTTTTCAGAGCATAGATATGGGAAAGTCAAAGAAGTGGGTTACAAGGATTTCAAAGGAAGGTACGGGTACAACAAAATCTCAAGAAAGTGAGTATTGTGTACCAACCCCTGATTTTGATGCAGATAATTGTTGGATATGGGAATCCAGGATGGAAGTATCTTTGCAAGCACATGGAGTATGGGAACCAATTATTTCTGGAGACACATCTACCGACAAAGCTAAAAGGTACAATTCAAAGGCCATGAATGTAATTTTGAATGTTTTGCCAAATTTTGTGAAAACAAAAGTTGGTCAATGTTCAACAGCTAAAGATCTTTGGGAAAAGCTTCATAATCTCTATTCAACAGAGAAATCAGGTCAAGATGTTATTGAAAACTCGGATCCTTTTGAGTATGATGAAGAAGGGTTGACCATAGAATAATTTTCTAAGGAGGCAATCAAGCTTATAAAAGAGCTTAACGTTGAGAAGATCTGTTCCAATACTCTTGAAGAACGAGTTCAAGGTCTCAAAATTTAAGTTGAAGAACACAAATGTATTGAAGAGTCACTTCAAAAGAAGTTGGAAGAAATCAATAATACAGCAACAAGAGACCTCAAGAGAGAAGTTTAATAGAAGCAACAAGAACTCGACATAGAATCTACAAATATTAGTAGGATCACACAAAAGATACAGGAAGCAGAAATTGAAAGGAAGGAATCTAATCAAAGATACATATCCGTCATTGACCAAAAGAAAAAGAAATTAGAAAAATCTTTAATAGAAATAAGCAGGCTCAAGATTGAAAATGAGAAGCAGAAGGAACAATTATAGGTTCTCAACAGAGAAGTAGGGAAGACCACTCTTCTCAAGCTATAGGTTGAGGAGGCAGAAAAAAGAAGGAAGATCTTGAAAGTATGGTTTCAAGAAGATCTTTCTCAAAAGCAAGAAGAATTTGATGCAACTTGTGATGAGATCAACAAAGTCAAGGGATCGCAAAAAGAATACTTACAAGATAAGGCAGATGAAGAAGTGAAAATGAAGGCAATTAAAGATGGTAAAGCTCCAGTTGATGAAGGTACAAGCTCCACAACTTCGCAGGATGATTCTAAGAAGGAAGTTGATCAAAGTAAAAAGCCAAAGAAGAATGTTGCAACTCCAAAGAACAAGACCAAAGCAATCAAGAACAAAGGACCACAAGAAACTACAATGCCGCCTCCAAAGAAGAATGAAAAATCTTACAGGTATGTTCATTTATTTAATGGTTATTGCTTTTTATGTGCTAACTATGGACATATGGCTAGGGATTGTGAAGTTTTTGACAGGTACAATCATTATTTGCAAAACCCTAGAAGCAAGTTTGTAGGATCATGAGACAGGTTCCACGATGATTTTGTCAGAAGAGAATACATGCTATATGGGCCAAATATTGAATGATAGCGCTTGTGGTTGCGGATATCAGATGAAATGGCCTATGGACAACATTGAATGCTTCAAGTGTCATAACTATGGGCACATGGCTCGAGATTGCAGGAATAAGAAGGTCTGGAAAAGGAAACAAGTACAGGAAGACAAAGCAGATAACAAGGTTTCAGCAGTAATGCTTTCAGGATTTGTCAAAGCAAGAGGTCATGAGGAATTAGCAGTTGCTTCAGATAATGACTCAAGTCAAGATGGCACGTTAGGTGACTCACTATTTTGAACAATTTGGCTTGTTGACCCCTGAATGTGTGTACAAGAGGAGTCTATGTAGCAGTATATGGCACAAGTCTACAATTGACATGAAGAATTAAATAATGATCAACAAGATATATAGGAACAACAACAACAAGCTCCTCCAAAGAGAACAAAAGAATGGATTCTAAAGAACCATCCATCAAATCAAATCATTGGTGAAATAAATGAAGGAATTGGAACAAGAAAAGGTCGAAAACTTCGTTCATCACAACAAGCTCACATTACTTTTCTAGCAACCTTTAAGCCTAGTAGTTTTGAGGAAGCCAGCAATGATACTCAGAGAGAAAGTTATGACGATTTTCTCAAGGTCACATGTTTAGGATGTAATTCAGGAGTCTGCAAAAACCCTAACTTCCTCAGATCATATATCCGAAAATATAGCCAGCCAAGAACTGAAATTTAGACCTGAGGTTCAGGCCGATTTCTTCTCAAATGGGTTTTTTTTAGCTTCTGAAACGTTGTAGCAAAAATTTATAGCGAAAATTCCACGATGACCTATTTTAGATGAAATTCAGGAGCTTGCAAAAACCCTAACTTCCTCAAATAATATCTCCGCAAATATAGTGAGACAAGATCTGAAATTCGGACCCAAATTTCAATACGATTTCATCTCAAATGGCTTTTTTTTTGTACTTCTGAAACGTCACAGAACAAAAGTTATAGCAAAAATGCCACGATGACCTGTTTGGAGCAACGAAACCCTAGAATCCAAAGCTTTGATACCAAATGTTAGGAAACCATAAGAATAACACCTGGGAATTAGATCGGCGACCAAAAGACAAAACTTTCATTGGGACTAAATGGGTGTTCAGGAACAAATTGAATGAAGATGGACAGGTTACCAGAAACAAAGCAAGATTGGTTTGCAAAGGCTATGCACAAGTGGAAGGAATTAATTTCGACGAAACATTTGCACCAGTTGCCAGAATGGAAGCCATCTAGATGTTTCCCGCCTATGCATGCTCAAGAAAAATAAAATTATACCAAATGGATGTTAATTCAACATTTCTAAATGGATAATTAGAAGAAGAAGTTTACATCGAACAATTTGAAGGTTTTCTACTATCAGAAAAAGAAGACTATGTTTGCGGGTTAAAGAAGGCTCTGTATGGTCTCAAGTAGGCTCCCAGAGCATGGTATGCTCGTCTTGACGGATATCTATGTCAACAAGGGTTCAAGAAAGGTACTGCCGATAGCAATCTTTACATACAAATAGATAAGGATAATCTAACAATCGTTGAGGTATATGTGGATGATATAATATTTGGTAACAATGATGACCGACTAAGTAAGAACTTTGCTACAAAGATGCAAAGTGAGTTCGAGATGTCTTTACTTGGTGAGTTGACATAATTCTTAGGGCTTCAAATATCTCAACAAGAGAAAGGAATATTTATATGTCAAGCCAAGTACATCAAGGAAATTCTCAAGAAATTCAAAATGGAAGATTGCAAACCCATCCTTACCCCAATGGTAATAGGTTGCAAATTGAGCATAGACGACTCAACCAAGGATGTGGATTAGAGGTTGTACGGATCTATGATTGGTATTCTTCTATATGTAACAACCTTCTGACCAGATGTTATGCATGTTGTTGGACAAGTAGCATGATTCCAAGCAGCACCAAAATAATCACATATTATTGTCGTCAAAATATTTCTTCGATATCTAAAGGACACAACAGAATATGGATTGTGGTATCCCAAGGGAAATAATGTCATTATTCAAGCCTTTACAGATGCAGATTGGGCAGGAAGCATTGATGATCATAAGAGTACTAATGGATCAGCATTCTATCTGGGTGGTTGTCTCGTATGATAGTTGAGCAAAAAGCAAACCTCAATCTCGTTATCTACAATGGAATCAGAATACATGGTAGCAGAAACTTGTTGTACACAAGTCCTTTGGATGAAACAAACTTTGCAAGATCTTCAAGTACAATTTAGTGAGCCTATTTCCATCTTCTGTGATAACACCAATGCCATCAACATCTCCAAGAATCCTGTCATGCATTCAAAAACAAAACACATTCTGATAAAATATCATTTTATTAGAGAACAAGTCGCTGAAAAGAATATCAAACTTGAATATGTTGGTACAAAAGAACAAATCGTTGATATATCCACTAAACCTTTACCTCGTGAAGCATTTGAATATCTTCGCCAGAAGCTTGGGATTCTCCCAAGTTCTCATTAGATTTTCCTTATTTAGAAAATAAAGGGGGACTGGAAGTGTGTTAGGTCCCTATACTACTGATGTAACCCCTTATTGTTATTAGTACAACCCCCTTATTATATTTTTGTGCCCATGTAGTCCCCATATTGCTATTATTGTGCTCCATAGAAGCCCACTGTTGCTATTATTGTGCCCTTACATTATTATTCTTATGCCAGCTCTGATTATATAATGACCCCTTAGACTCCTATATATAGAAAGCAGGTCTTGTCATTTGTATCATCGAAGAATTGTTCATTT
Organism: Pinus taeda; assembly: GCA_000404065.3. NCBI lineage: Eukaryota > Viridiplantae > Streptophyta > Pinopsida > Pinales > Pinaceae > Pinus > Pinus taeda. Next base: position 3,640 of record APFE031396199.1, on the reverse strand, counting down.
TTGTAATGTAAAGGAGGTAGAGGTTGATTTATAAGGCATTGATCTATCTTTTCTATCTTTTGTGTGTTGGTTTCATAACATTTGGTATCAGAGCTTTGGATTCTAGGGTTTCACTACTCCAAACAGGTCATCCTAGAATTTTTGCTATAACGTTTTTTTGCGACGTTTCAAAAGCTAACAAAAAAACCCATTTGAGATGACGTCTCACTAAACCTCAAGTCTGAATTTCAGATCTTGTCCCACTATATTTTCAGAGATATGATCTAAGGAAGTTAAGGTTTTTGAAAGCTCTGGAATTCTATCTCAAACAGGTCATCATGGAATTTTCGATATAACTTTTGTTCTGTGACGTTTCAGAAGCTAAACAAAACACCCATTTGAGTCGAAATCATTTTGAACCTCGGTACTAAATTTCAAATCTCTAAGTTCCGAAATTGCATCCAGTGGCAGCCCTCTGAGTCCTCTTTTTAACCCCACAAGTCTGATCAGAATTTGATTCCCCAAGAAAGAATTATGCCCAATCTCCTAAGATGACCTGATTATATAATTTTTCAGTAGAGCGAACTTATATGACGTGCCTGTTGAAAAATATGCAACAAGAAATGTTAAATTTTAGAATGTGCTAAAAATAGCATGTCTAAAAATAGTAGTTTGGCCAGTGAGGTCATTGGCCACATTGGGTGAGAGGTGAAA
>APFE031396193.1:15214-30842 GCA_000404065.3 Pinus taeda | reverse complement strand
CCTCGCAGATGCTTTATGGATGTGGGGATTTTCATTCCTTAATGGCTTTAATTTTGCTAGGGTCTACCTTAACTCCTTCATGAGATACAATATGACCCAGATATTCCACCTCTTGTACTCCAAAGAAACATTTGGATATTTTTGCATATAATTGTTTCTCCTCCAATAGTTGTAGCACCCTGTCAACATGTTCAACATCATCCTTCCAAGAATTGTTGATCATCAAAAAATACTAACACAAATTTTCTAAGGAAGCGTTTGAAAATGGAATTCATTAAACCTTGAAATGTAGAAGGTGCATTGGTAAGGCCAAAAGGTGTGACCAAAAATTCATAATGACCCTCATGAGTTCTAAATGCTATTTTCAGAATGTCTTCAATCTTCATTCTGATTTGATGATATCCTGAACGAAGATACAACTTTGTGAAGTAAATTGATGCATGAAATTCATCCAATAATTCATCAATGACAGGGAAACTTATCTTTAATAGTGAGCTCGTTGAGCTCCCTATAATCCAGACACATGCGCCATGATCCATCCTTCTTATGCACCAATACTACTAGAGTAGAGAAAGAACTTTCACTAGGTTGAATTATACTAGCCTCTAGCATTTCTGCAACCATACATTCAATTTCACTCTTTTGGGCATAGGGATATCGATACGGCATGATGTTTGGAGGAACACTTCCTGGAATCAGACAAATAGCATGATCATGATCACAAATAGGTGGTAGACCTTTGGGAGCCTCAAATACCTTGGAATGATTGTCCAAGAATTTTTGGAGATATAAAGAAATAGATGATTCCGATGTGGAAACATCTAATGAACATAATTGTGCAATTACACCTCTTTGTTCCTTTCTTAGAAGCTTTGTCATACCGTTAGAGTTGATTATCTTTCCCGGTTTCCTTGCAATACCCTTTAATTCAACTTCCTTTCCTTCCACAGAAAATTTCATGAAAATTTCTTGAAAGTTAAAAGCTATTGTACCCAATGATTCTAGGCATTAGACTCCTAGTATAACATCAGCACCTCCCATTGTAATGGAAAGCATTTGCCTAGTCAATACATATTCTCCCATGGATAGCTTGATATTATGGCACTTTCTAGAGAAATTTATCGTTCCTCCATTTGCAACCATCACTTGACACTCTGGTGCTGGATATAGGAATCAATTCAATTCTTTTGCTATCTTATAATGAATAAAATTATGGGTACTTCCTAAATCAATCAACACTATTGCCTTTTTCTTCTTGATTTGTCCTTCTATATTGATGGTTTGAGGAGTGGTAATTCTAGCCAATGCATTACAAGATATGGTGAGATTCATTTCTTCTTTATCTAGGCTTTGTTCCTGGAGTATATCCTCTTCTTTTGACCTTTCTTACTCCTTTTCTTCTTCTTCTTCACAATCTTTGTAGAAAAATTTATTCTCAGCACACTTATGACCTTTAGTGTATTTGCTATCACAACTGTAACAAATCCCTTTTGCTCTTTTTTCTTCCAATTGTTGTGGTGTCAACCTTATCAGTTGTGGAAGACTAGGGGCAACAACACTTCCATATTTATAGTTGTGAGTGGTATGCTTCCTCGTTGCCGTAATTTTGTTTTCCATTTTTCTTGCTAACCTGAATGCCTTCTCTAATGAATCAGGTTCCCAAAGGCAAACATCATGTTGGATATTGTCCTTTAAAGTCCCTATGAAAAAATCAATCCTATGCTCCTATGGAATATTTTTTACCCTTATGTTCAATTTTTGGAACTCCTCAATGTGCTCCATTATTGAACCCTTTTGTTTGAGACTTATCAATTGGCTAAAAAAAGTGTTGCTTTTTGTATCCTCATAATTTTCTATCAATTCTTCTGTAAAAAATGCCCAAGTGATAATTTGTTTACGAGAGCAAAGCCATTGATACCATACAAACTGATTTGGTTCCAAATATAAAGTTGAAATACGTACCTTTTGTCTGTTTTGCACATTATTGAGATCGAAAAATTGCTCCATCTGTAATATCCATGTTGCGGGATCCTTGCCATCAAACTTCATCATATCTATTTTTGGAATATGGTGGGTCTTCGATCCCACATTAGATTCTATGAAATCATTATTAAAATTTATTTTGTTCACATCATGAGTTTCCTTTACTACCGTTTCACCATTAGTAAGTATTTCTTGTAGAAAATTTGTCAGATCTGTCTTCAAATCCGCCATGTCTGTCTTCAAATCTGTCTTCAAATCTGCCATGTCTCTCTTCAAATTTGTCTTCAAATCTATCTTCAAATCATCCATCTTAACTTACATGCCCTTTATCTTAGATTCCATGCCATTTATCTTATCTTCTGTTAGCTTTTGTGAGAGTGACATTTGTTGCACTTGTTCTTGTAATTTTGATATATCATGTAGCATTTATTCCTCTTCTTCATGAGTCATGCTAGATCTTTTAGGTTGCTTAGTAGGTGTTTGCATTTTCTTTCCTCAGGGGATCAATTATTAATAATAATTCTCTACTACGCCCTTTGAATTCCTTCAAAATAAATTTTCAAACCAATCTTAGGCAAATATTTAAAAGAATCTACAGTCTTTTTTTCACTTTGTAGGAGCTCGATGTTGCCTCTAATGTATTTTTTTACTTTTAGATCATCTAGTTTTGAAATTACGACCTACAGTAGCCCTCTGTATCTTCTTTCCGATGTGACTAGTCTGATCCAAATTGGATTCTCCAAGGAAGAGTTATGCGAAATCGCCCACAGTGACCTGATTATAGATTAGTTCAGTAGAGAGAACCTGTATGACATGCCACGAGTCACTATTTCAACCTTTGGCTCTGAAAAATATATACAAGAAACTAAAATCCGTCCTAGTTTTTTACCTTCTTACGAAATTTCAATCCGATGCTGCGAGAGAAAGTTATGACGATTTTCTCCAAGTAACCTATTTGCAATGTAATTCAGGAGTCTGCAAAAAGACCAACTTCCTCAGATCATATCTTTGCAAATATAGCGTTACAAGCTCTAAAATTTGGACCCAAGGTTCAATGTGATTTATTCTCACATTGGTTTTTTTCTTAGCTTTTGAACAATCGCAGAAAAAAATTTATAGCGACAATTCGACGATGACCTATTTGGAGTAGAGAAACCCTAGAATCCAAAGCTCTGATACTAAATGTTATGAAACCAGCACAAGAAAAGATAGAAAAGATGGATCAACGCCTTATAATTCAGCCTCTTTGAGGGGGAATCCTCCTTTAAATTACATAAATAAACAATTCTTGGATGATTAAAATGAAAAAACCTCCTTTCTATATATAGGAATCTAAGGAGTCACAAGATAACCCAGCTGGCCTAACAATAGTAATATAAAGCCACAAAAATAACAATAGAGTGATTCTATGGGGCACAGTAATAATAGTATCGGGATAATAGGGGCACAACAATATTAATAAGGGATGCAACTACAATAGTAATGGGGTAATCACTAGTATTATAGGGAGCCAACATTTGGTTGGGATAAAGATGAAGACCCTGAATCTTATCTATTAAAATCTAGGTTGCAATGATTTATTGAGTATTAATGATTGTATACATGATCGTTTTCATACGGATGGTTGCGTACATACCATCAATTCATGTATTATATTTTGATGCCTATTCAGATGTATTATCAGGCAGTATCTATCAGGGATGTCATATATTGTATCATGTTTGATATGTAGGTCTCCTAACGGTGGTATTCCAGGATCCTTGGCTTAACTCATAAAGCACTTCAACCATCACTTGATGTTCTGCTTTCATTCTTTAGGGGAATTTGTTACACAATATTTTGTCACATTCCTATATTTATACCTCAAGTGTCGTCCTTTGTGCCACTGCCATCACAAATGTCATAAAGTGACAAAAGTTGTATAAAATCATCCACCATGAATTATATGCTCAATACAGCCTAAGGAGATGGAGAAATAATGTCTTGAAGCAATTTTGGAGAAACATGTGAAAAATCCTAATTTTCAAGATGAGCGCCACTTTTAGTAGGAAAATCCATGCTGGTAACCTTTTGTTGAACTAGTGACTAGTGCTAGCAGCGTGACTTTTGATAGGAAAATCCATGTTGGTCCTCTTCAGGCAGTTTCTCCAAAAATGGAGTAGAAGATTCTCTTAATAGAAGCCTCGAGAACAATGAGTTGGTAGTTTTTGAATGAATATATCGTCGAGTAATACCATTTAGAGCCCTTGATCATACCTTTGGGGATCTTACATTTAGGATAAGGACCTTCTTCCCCATTTTGTGGCTCTATAACTCACTCTCCCTCACTATAAATTTGTTCTTCACTTTCATCAATGGGTTGATCATTATTGGTTACCATTCTTATGCTTGATTCTTTGTAGATGTAGCCATTTCGTTGAGAGAGGAAAGGACACCTTCTTTAGTTTGGCTTGGACTTGGAACCATCCTAAAGGAGGCCTTCAACATAAAGTCACCAATTGTATGCTTCTCTCTCTGATTTAGTCATTAATGCAAAGCATGTTTTACTTCCCATAATATTTTCTATGTTGGTTTTCTTAGTATGATACTCCTTGATATGTTGTATAGCTTATATTGGAATACATATATTATGATATCTCTTGTTGGTGTATTTTGATCTCTCTTGCAAGTATTTAGAAGCAAGAAATAACGAGGAGTTACCCTAGGAGCTAAGGGATCGAGATCATCATCAAAGGTTGAGCGCATAGGAGAGAGGTAGGCCATCTCCCTTTCTCATTTGTCATTGTGATTTAGCTTAGGGATGTTTACTTGTTTTGTCACATTTGTTGCTAGGCCCGCATAATGGGCTAGAGGGGATCACTTCTATTCGTAGCAGAGATTACTTGGTTAACAACGACTATGGCCTAAGAGATCCAGAACATCAATGGGACCAAGGGACAAGTTATCTGAGTGGTTGACTTCTCTACTGAGGGTTTTGTTGATGATGTTGGATGAGTGCGTGTGATGCTTATGATGATTCCACTTCCTTAAGGTCACATAGGAGGTTGAATTTGGTCATAGTAGCCTCTTGTCTCATGTTTACCCTGGTTGGCATGGTTACATGGGTGGATGTGGGAGGAGGGTGTTACATAATGGTATCAGGGCTTGGTTTAACACTCAGACTAAATGGGTGGTGTGTATTGGTCATGCATGCATGTCAGTTCCACCTGTGTCTCTTACACTTGCATTCCATGTTCTTGTTACATTTGATTGATGTTAATCATGAGGATAGTAAGGTTGTTATGATGATCTTGATGATTGATTTTGTGGAATTCATAATCCTAAGTATATGACTAGTTAAGTATTGTTACATGTCACTTACAGGTTGATTTTATGTCCCTTTGGTAGAGGAGTGACGCAGAGGCTCAATGTGGTACATGAAGGGCATAGTTTCTGTTGAGGCAGAAATCTGCTGGAAAATAATGAAGACACATAGAAGGGGACTTTCATCTTGAGAGAAATTTCTTCCGGAAAGTTCAAACTTCTTTCTTGCTGAGTAGATGAGCAGTTCTAAGTAGTGACTAGAGGAGATAGTTTGATTGTTGGGTGAGATGGCATTGCATGGGCTCAGAGATCAAGATAGGTTAGATGGTGCTTCCAACTATGTCAAGGCCTGCATCAAAAGTGTTGTAGTTGTCCCTGGTCACATTGATCAAAAGAAGACGTACAATGCTGAGGAGGGGAAGGAAAAGAGGCTCATTCTCAATGGATTTTGAGATCATGTGGTATCACACATACAAGGAAAGGATACAACCTCAGAGATGTAAGAAGCCTTTTCATCTCTATATGAAGGCTCTTTCGAACATTGGAAGATGTATTTAGAATAGAAGTGGAAGCAAACCTTGATGTGGAAAGGAGAAGGGGTGAATGTCTTCAGCACACCAGAGACTATATTTCTATAGTGGGGTCCACTCCTCAGTCAGCCACAATCGTTAGGATAACCGTGAATGGAGTCTTGAATGAATGGAAAGTATTCTTCCAAAGAATATTGGGAAGGGAAAGACTACCTTCAAGGGAGGAGATGTGGGCGACTCTTCAATAGGAGGAGTTAAGGAGCGACATAGTGAAGGTCAACCTCAATGGTAGCAGTGGGAGTGGAACAAAGACGAAGGATGAGGAGGAAAGCGTAGCTCTACCATCGAAGGGATAGAAGTAGAAGCACAAGAAGGACATTTTGAAGGTGAAATGTTTTAGATGTGGCAAGATGGATCACTTTGCATCTCAGTGTCCTTTAAAGAAAAAGGATAAGGACAAGAGGCATGATCCAAAGGTTACAATTGTGAAGATAGACAAGTATGAAATTGGCATGATGGCCCACACACCTCCAGGAGGGATATGCGGCGATATTGAGTTGTAGTAAAGAGGACTACATTTGGGAAGGATCCTTGACTATTCCACCTCTTGTATCAATTCCTTGCTATGGGAACCCAAGATTTAGCAATAGTGGGATGCACTTACTATCAGATAATGCAGTGGATTGTTTAGAGGACAAATGCAATAGCTTTGGACCAGAGACTAGTTAGCACAGAGCAAGGATGACAGCAGTGTAGTTGGAAGAGTGCATAAGTCAGCAACAATGCAGAAGATTTAGAGGTTCAGAGACTAGTAGCAGTTGGATTCTAAAATTCATTGTATTATGCTGAAAAAATTAAGTTTAGAAATTTTTTAATGTTTTTTAGTTGCTTCTTTAGCAGGTGAGTTGCAATATAGATGCAGTGTTAGCAGTGGTAAAACTAGCAGCGTTTGAGAGGGACTTGTAGTACAGATGCAACAATCGCTGTTGCAGTGTCATGAGAAGCAGTAGAGAAGCAGCAAAAACATAGTTTTGGTGGCACGAACATTGCAGAAACAAGATACTTTAGAAATAGAACAGAATGTTGTTACACAACATTTTGTCACTTTCCCTGTACTACCTGTTCATCAATCCTGGAGGACCTCTACAGTGAACCCCATATGCTTTCCCATCATGAAGAGAATGCCTTTACATCCCTCTTCATCTGCAAAACATTTCCCTCATACACCATTTCCCTATAATATTCCTTCAATATCAATTTTGAAGACTAGCACTAGTGCTTAGTTCCTTCCCTTGGTCGATTTGCAGATTTTAAAACCATGGCTAGTGCCGAATGATGCAAGTTATCCATTCATCACCCACACCAACACTCTTTTGGCATGTTTTAAAAATCGATTTGAAGCTTTGAGGTCTTGAAGGTTTGTGAACAGAAGTCTGGTAAATGGTTGGGCTCGATAGAGCTAAGAGAGTCTGTTTGGGCTCCTTTCCCCTATTAAAATGGAACAAAACAAATAGATAAGGCCTCTCCCATCATTAGAGGATACAAAATGAACTCCTCCTTTTCCAAGATGAACTAGTATTTTTTGGGAGCTTGACTAACCAACAAGTTATTGATAGCTTTAGCCTTCTAGTTTGTGTTTTTGAAGGAAGAATAGGTGTATAGTGTGTTTACTTTTGAAGTAAGGGGAAGAAGCCTTAAAATTCTATTGTTAAGGGAAAACCTTAAGATGTTAACAGTCATGATGGAACCTGGATACATTGAAGGATACCTACAACGACAAGGCTTCAGTTGTATTTTGTTCTCAAGTTCATATTAATACAACTAATGGTTTATTTCCTACATTGGGTGTCATATTACCTTTCATGGCTTAAGACTCATTGAGCTTTTAGGTATATTGAATTCAATTTTATGCTATCACATTTGCTATTATTTCTTGTATGTTTTTTTCAGGTATTTGAACAAAAGGAAGCTAAAGAAAGGAAGAAATATCACTATCAAGCAAATTAGTGTTATAATAGGTAGGCCTTCTTACTCGATTCTAGTATAAGGAAGCATACATTAGATTGTATTCTTTGTGGCTAGAACCACTCTTTTGGGCTAGAGGAATTGCCTTTGTCTGCATTGAGAATTTACCTACTCCACAAATTGGCAACTCCGCTAGAGTATGTAAATTCTCAATGTGGACAAAGACAATTCCTCTAGCCCAAGAGAGTGGGTCTAGCCACAAATAAGACAATATAGTGTAAAATTCCTTAGATTAGAATGTTGTAGGAGAAGGAAATCAAAATACAAATACATTAGAAAAGATTCCTTCAAGGTATGTTCAAAAAAATCATGTTCAATCTAAATTTCTAGGTGAAAAAGGAGTACAAACTAGAAGAACATTTTTTGGGACTTCCAGACACATGGCCTTACTATCCACATTTGAAACTCAAAGTATGAATCACGTAAGAAAACATGAATGATGGTGTAAGGATATGCGTGAACAAATTGATCAAATATAAAATAATAAAAAATGGGAATTAGTGGAAAGGCCTCATGAGAAAAATGTAATCAGGACGAAATCAGTGTTCAAGAACAAAATAAATGAAAATGGAGAAGCAATTCGAAAAAAAGAAAGACTTGTATGCAAAGACTATAACCAACAAGAAAAGATAGACTTTGAAGAAACATTTTCACGTCTAGCTAGACTTGAAGCATTGAAAATATTTCCTTCTCTTTCCAACTTTCATATCATTAAAGTATATCAAATGGATGCTAATATGCATTTCTAAATAGGTATCTAGAAGATGAAGTTTATATTGAATAACACGAAGAATTCATTCTTGGAAATGATAAAAATTTTGTTTGCAAACTTAAGAAGGCATTGTATAGGTTAAAATAAGCTCCCCATGCATGGTATTATTTCCTTAACAGGTACCTTTGGCAACAATGCTTCAAAAAGGGGTTTGCAGATAGTAATTTATATATCAAATTTTATGACAACAAACTTTTAATAGTAATAGTTTATGTATATGATATCATATTTGGTAGCATTGTAGACTCTATGAGTCAACGATCTGCTTCAACTATGTAGCAACAATTCGAAATGTCTCTACTTGGTGAACTTACATATTTCCTTGGTCTTCAAGTTCAACAAACTAAGAATGGTATCTTCCTTTCTCAAACCAAGTAACTAAAATAGATTTAAAGAGATATGAAATGGATAACCACAAGTCGGTATGCACACCAATGGCAACAGGATGAAATATTAGTCGAAATGATGATTTCATTTAGTTAATCAACCAAAATATAGATCTATGATTGACAACTTGATGTAACTAATAGTTACAAGACCAGATATTATGCATGCAATTGTAATTGTTGGGCGATTTCAAGAAAATACAAAGGAAACTCATGCTCAAGAAGTTAAGAGGATATTCAAGTATTTGAATGGTACTCAAGATTTTGGTCTATGGTATCCCAAAAAAATGGAATTTTCACTTCATGCTTACACAGGTGCAAATTGGGCAAGTAATGTTGATGAGCAAAATATTACTAGTGGAGGAGTATTTTATTCGGGAGCCTTCCTGGTTTCATTGTTCAACAAGAAAAAATATCTCCATCTCTTTATGTACTAGTGAGGCAGAATATGTTGTTGTTGCATCTTGTTGTACTCAACTTCTATGGATCATCCAAAAATTACAAGACATTCAAGTTACTTTTCCTCAACCTATACCTATTATTTGTGACAATACTATTGCCATAAGTATCTCTAAGAATCTTGTCATGCACTAAAAAAAAAACATATTACAAGAAAATATCATTTTTTGAGAGAGGAGGTGCTTAAACAAAAAGTAAAATTGGAGTATATTACTTCAAAGGAACATGTTTCAAATATATTTACAAAGCCACTTCCATGTGATTTCTCTCAATATCTCAAGCATAAATTAGGAATGATTTCTGCTTCATCACTCTACTAATTATTATGATAGGTATGGTATGTTTAGGGGGAGTGTTACACAACCTTTTGTCACTATCTTTGTACTCCCCATTCCTTGATCCTAGAGGACCTATATAGTTAACCTCACATGCTTTTTCCTCATGAAGAAACTCCCATTGTGTCCCTCTTCATGGGTAGATAAATTCCCTTTTACACCATTTCCCCTGAAACTTTTGTTTTGCCGAGTTTACAAGATCGACGCTAATGATCTTTGTCTCCCCCATGTCAATGTGAAAATATTTGCACTATCCATCATGCTGACCAGAGCGACTAATATTTGTTTCATTCACGTTGGTCTTATTATGGAAAGTTTTTTAAATTAGGAGCTGAAGCTTCCAGCTCTAGAAGCTTCGTAACAGAAGTCGGGTAAATGGTTTGGCTGGAAGGGGTCGAGGATGATAGTTTGGGCTCCTTTCCCTATAATGATGGAACTAATTCAAGGCATAATACCTTCTCCCATGACAAGAGGATCCATCTCCCATCCATTTTTCTTAGATAAACCTCCCTTCTTCCCAAGGACAAGCTAGTTTTTGGCTGAGTGTTTATATTGGTGTGCTAATGCTATTTTGGTTTGCAGTAGATAGCAAGATATTACTAGTTGTAGCTATATGATTGTGTGAGGGAGAAGTGTGATTTGGTTTTGAGTGAAGCCTAAAGGGAAGAGCCTTAAAAATATTGTTGATTGATGCCATCATGGAATGCTAGCAGATGTGTGTGGGAACCTGGTCTTGTTAGATGAGGACTGCAATGTCAGGACAAATGGTTGTAATCTCTCTTTGATATTAATATATGCAACTATCAATTGATTTCGTACATTTTTTATAATATTACATATTCATGGCTTAATGTTTCTTAACTTGTTAAGTAGGTTGAATTATAATTTATCTATTATTATGTCCTTCGTCTATTTGTGTTTACTTGTTTCAGGTGCTTGAAGAAGAAAGGGAGAGATAGCTAGAGTGAACAAGCAAGGGCATCATCAAGTGGGATAAGTGGACGAAGAGGTAGGCCCTCTTGATTGGTTCTAAAGTAAGAAAATATTCCATAGAATATATCTGTTGTGGCTAGACTCATTATTGGGCTAGAGGAATTTGTTTGTGTCCGCACTTATAATTTTACTTCACCACAAATTGGCAACTCTGCTAGGGACCAAATCCTTTTGTTTGTCTTGGATTTCATGATTTCATGAGAACTTTTCTAGTTCCACTTTTTCCCTTTGCTTCTGTTTCTTTTCTCCTGCTTAGTAGCATGAGTCTAAAATTAATAGTAGCAGATCTGGTCCCTATTCAATTTTTTTTCCATAGCTCCCTCCATCAATGTGCTTAATCTTCTCACAGTCGCACTGATTAGCATGACATGCCAAGGAACAATCACGCCAACCAGCGTCTGGCACTTGTTGTTAGTCACGCAGTCGCGCCTACTTATAAGTGAAGATTAGGATTTGTCCCCAACCTTGGCCAATTTATTTTTCTCTCATGATTTTGACCCTGTAAGCCTTTTAGATCATTTTCTCCCTAACTAGAAAGCTTCATTTCGCTTGCTTTGTGTGCTTGCTTAGTTTAGCCCACCTAAAAGGAACTAGAGTCACCTTCCATCCCTTTTGCGACTCTTAAATTATGAAAAGGCAAAGTTTTGTTTCAATGTCTTTAAATTAACTACCCATGAAAAATGCTTTGTTAAAGTTATCTTCCTTAGTGTTTCTTTAAAATTTGATTACAATGGGAAAATTCCCATAGTCTACCAGTTAAGGGTTCCCCTCGAATGGGAATCCTAGTCCTTTTCCTTCTTTTAGAAATGTTGGTGCTCTTTATATGGCAACATTGTCCCTTCCTGGGTTAACCATTGGTCTGCCTGTCTGATTTTTTTTTACCTCGGTGGTCCCAAGCATCCTGACTCTTGTCCAAACGTCTCCTTCATTCGAATCATGTCATGATGATTCTAAGATTCACCCCTTACCTTCCTCCCCCATTTCTTCACCCTCCTCTTCTACTTGGCCTAGTGAAAGTTTCAAATCCAGTCACCAGGAGGCTAAGAAGAAGAAGAAGATGAATAAGAAGAAGTCAAATAAGCGAGAGTCCAACCATGAAGCTAGTACTCCAAATGCACCCCCCGTAAACAAACCTTATCATCCGTCACAGAAGGTAAAATTCCCTTGTAGGTTGTGTAAGGGGGACCATCTCCTTCGACATTGTCCTGGCATTCCTAGACTTCTAGAAGTGTGGTCTCAAAACCTAAACCGACCATCCTCGTTGACCTCTAGAGATCATGTCGATGTTACACCTTCAACTAGTGATGGTAAGAAGAAGGAAAAGATTAGATTCCCCTATAAGTTATGTGAAGGAGAGAATCTTCTTCACCTTTTTCCTCTTATGGATAAACCTTCCAAATTTTTGGAAAACCTTGCAGCTCCTCAAACCTAACTTCTCGTTGGTTATCAGAGGCTTTCTTCTAACCCTCTCCTAGTTGGTAAAGAGATTAACTAAGATTCATTTCCTACCCATCCTGCTCTTCCTGAGTGAGACTGTCTTATGTCTATTCCCAAGCAACCATTGGTTAGGAATAGTGTCGATTTGGCTTTGTTTTCAGTTGTTCACTCTATTCTCGAAGAGAGTGGTGATCATATTGCTCATGTTCTTCTCATCTCCTCAAATTCTCATGAATCGAAGGGTGACCCTCCCATCTCAGTGGTTCTGGAGAGTCCTTCTCCTATTCTTGCAGAGCATGGGGGAAATCATATGATACCCCCACCAAGTACTTCTGTTGTCTCTTTTGATTGGGTTCCATTGAATGCTTTCCACCCCCATCTTATGTGCCTTGCTAGATCACAATACAAACCTATAATATGGTAGTGCATGGAACTATATTCTATGAAGGCGCATCTGTTAGCATCATGTCTTCTACTACTTGGAAAGATTTGAGTACCCCACAGCTTGTGCCTATCACCCAGAATCTATTGGCTTTCAACGGAGGAACCAATGAACCTTTAGAGATCCTTCTAATGTTCCCTATTACTTTGGGAGGAAATATCATCTATATAAACGTGATGGTAGTCCAAGGTCCCTTAGATTTCAATCTTCTCCTTGGATGCAACTATGTTTATGCCATGGGAGCTCTTATTTATTCACTTTTCTGTGTTGTTTGTATTCTGCACGAAGGGAGAATTGTGACTATTGATCAACTATCATTCGTTGGTCAGCAAGTGCCTCCTTTGCAACCATCATCCCCTATTGTCTCTTGTTTGCAAGAAGTACCTTCCCCAGCATAGGTCAATTATGTGGCTACCCATTCCATCTCCACATATGCTGATGATCACATAGATGGTATAGTACATTATGTATTTGGGGCATTGGAAATGGATCTGTCTTCGATATCAAATGACATGTATTCCTCCTAGACCATGGTTCTTCTGTCTAATGAAGACATCTTCGGAGCCATGTTCTCATATGGTTCATGAACATATGCATGAGGATATACCAAAGTTATTAGCTAAGGCTAAATCTATATAAGGAGATGGAGATTAAATTTTTGTGTGTGGAAGTAATGTGATATACATATGTGATCTAATTTGGAACAGGTGTGTACCATTGAGCAAGGGGAAGACTTGTATTCAAAAGATGTGAAGATGTGTTGACATATATGATCGATTGATTTGCATGTTGAAAATGTATAATTAGCTGACAATGATAGATATGTGGTTATAATGATGTTTTGATCTAAAAATATTCAAAAGTTTGTAGTGTTGATAGTGAATGTTGTAGAGTGTCAAGATTATGTTTACAACGAAATTTTTCATATCTGTACATAGGTTTGTCTCAGGCTATCTGCATGCATATGAAAATCTTCTTCTAGGTAGTTGCGTATCTATTCTACAATGTATTTTCAGTGTTTTCATATCTATACATAGGTTTTGTGCAATGTAAGTGCATACATACATTGATATGTTTTATCGAAGTCATGTACATACACTAGGGTTTCGAGTATGATATGTTCTATTATCCTTGTTGTTGTTTTTCGATGATGTCTCTATCATGATAATATGTGTTTGACAATGTTCTTTAGGTTTAATTGGTTATGGAGTGGAATGTTGATTAGTGATGATGCTACAATGTGGTGTTTTTTAATTTATTTTGTGATCTCTCTATGATTCAGTGATTATTTCAGTGCCATATTTATTGATGATTCAACGCTCAGTATTCTAAGAAGTGTATGCAGATGTGATATAGAGGAAATGCATACATAAATGAGTTTTCTTCATAACAACAGTGAATACATTATAATTCCTGTGGATCCAATATGAAATATTATGAAACATTGTCCATAAAGGCGCTGAGTGTTAGAGCCTTCAATAAGGGAGTCGAAGATTCCTTCGAGTAGAAGCTGGTAAATGTGTGCAGGTGGTAGATGCTCCCTTATGGTAGGGGACAATAAATTAGATTATGGGGTTGGAGCTCCCTTCTAGTGGGTGCTGGAGAACGAGACAAGGTTATAGTCTTGTGTAGGTGGGCGTCTGCGTACTCGTAAGATATTGCACTAGTAGAAGGTTTTAATATATTTTTTATAATAAAATAAGAATACATAAACAATGGAAATGGTGGTTTTCTCCCATAATGGGTTTCCATATAAAATCTTAGTGTTGATGTGTGTTTATATGTTTCTTGTGTGTTGATGATCCGTCTTTTCTTTAATACTCATGGATTTTGTTTAATAATGAAGTAATGATGTCAGTTCAGGTCGCTCCAGACACATTCAAAAGTCCAAGATGACTTAGAATAGCTAAAAAATAAGAGTGGGCATATTTCTCTCAAACTAGAACCAAATCAAATTGCTCTTATCATTGATTCAGGAGATAGAGCTAGTCAAAGTTTTGGTCAAACTTAGCCAAGTGGCAGGCTTAACGATCCTACAAATGAGCCCAGACTTGACACATGGTATCTGACCACCCAATGGGAAAATTTGTGGCCTAATTAACTTTCCCAATATCCCTTATTTTCCTTAAAATTGAAATGACCATTAAAGTATCTTTAGAGAATCTTGAGGAATCTTTTGATTCACTTGGATGGTAAAATTCACCAGATTCAGAATGAAAATAAGTTCATACTCAACAGTCTCATAATTCTGCATGGATTTTAATGGTGAGATCATATTTACCATTTGAGGAGCATATCTTTAGTCAACACATGGAGCAGAATATTTGGAGAACCATAGGGAATCTAAAAGACTCCTGTAGGCCTAGATTTTGACTATGTTAGAATTCGAGGAATGGATAGTTGATTTTACACCACTTAACGCCATAAATTCAGTGGTGTAGTTAGTTTTTGCAACTGAGCCTTTA
Organism: Pinus taeda; assembly: GCA_000404065.3. Classification (NCBI taxonomy): domain Eukaryota; kingdom Viridiplantae; phylum Streptophyta; class Pinopsida; order Pinales; family Pinaceae; genus Pinus; species Pinus taeda. The sequence continues at coordinate 15,712 of APFE031396193.1, read as the reverse complement.
ATTTTTCAGCCAACTTCGGGAGTAAAGGTACATGAAGCAGTCGTGTTCTGTTTACTTTCAACAATTGAAAATTTGAAACGGGAACTATAAACTCAAAACGAGAACTCTGGTCAAAAAATAAAAAAATATGAAAAACAATGCTAAAAACGAAAAGTGTGTATACTGGAATGATGGTTTTTTTTACGGTCAATTTTGAACATGTTTTAAAAATGGCAGTGAAAATGAATTTTTGGTGCAAAAATTATGCAAAAAACACCCTGAAAATGAAAATTGTTGATACTGGAATAATGACTTGTTTTTTAGGGTTAATTTTCAACATTTTTAAAAAATTCCAGTAAAACCAATTTTTTATGTGCAAAAATTGTGCAAAAAACTCCCTCAAAACAAAAAGCGTTGATGCTGGAATAACACCTTTTTTTTCTAGGGTAAATTTTCAACTTTTTGAAATAATGGTGCAAAAGATTTTATCTTGACTCCGAAAAACATTAAAATTTCAAA
>APFE031396193.1:2351-13304 GCA_000404065.3 Pinus taeda | reverse complement strand
TACATACATACATATACATATATATACATATATATGTGTGTGTGTGTGTGTGTGTGTGTGACATTTTTTATTTTTATTTTTTGTATTTTTACATTTGCTTTTTTTATCTCAAAAAAATTTGACATAAAAAATTTTAAAGTCTAAAAAATGTAGCATTTAAAAACAATATCCACACTCAATACATTAAGAAATTTAAAGTGCCAAAAATTGCTAAATTTAAAAAATAATTATTTACATTTCATAGATTAGAAAATTTAAAGTAAAAAAAAAAAGTCTTTTAATAAAAGGGTTTGATGCAGAATCACCACTTTTTTAAATTAGCATGCAAATAATTAATATTCTAAAACGTAATGTACATGAAAAAAATTAAATTGCGAAAAATTATGCTCTAAAAAAATTATGTGTGTTCTACATCGCCCCTTTTCAAAATCGGGTCACTTTTTTTGCTATCTCTATGAAACTAGTAACAATATCATTTCCCATTTGTAAGTTTACATTTTTCTTCATTATTGTTGAAATGATGTATGATTTGTGAGATCCATGATTGAAGCTATGTTGAGGGATCATCACTTCCACATGACACAAGATGTCTTCAAATTTTTATGCTACGTATTATGCTTGAGATATTTGTGTAGCTATGTTGAAGGTATACTCATTGCCACATTGTGTGAGATCATGTCAGTTTGTCATGCTCAAAGGAAGCCTTCTTGAGTGAGAATTCTTGTAAGAGAAAAGTCTCGTGGAGATACAAGCCACTCTTGTGGAGGCCATATGACCTTTCTATGACAAAGATTTGTCCCTGTACATCATCATCTCTTTCAAATTTATATGAAGGGACCTACACTATCTTTACCCCGGGTATGAAGACATAACCCACACTTAGTGAATTTTGTTAACAAATGTATTGTATTCATGATCTGCTGATTGTTGTCATGTTTACTCTTGTTTAAGCATGCACATGTTGTTCTTTATGTTCTTTTAAATGCAATTCTAACAACATCATAGAAGTAAAAGGTTTTGGAGAATTTTGGTCACTGAAGAAACCCCTATCAAGTTTGGTATCAAAACGTTCTTCTCACTGATGTGAATTGCAAGTGTGAATGACTGATCGTGAAAAAATGGAGGATGACAAAGAAATGTATGAGGCCTTTCTTAGGATGTCAAAAATGGTGGACATAATGTATGAATCTTACGAGGAACAAGAGACAGAAAGGGAAGAGAATGATGCTCCATCCACACCTTCCAATGAACATTCATCGCCTTCATGATCTTCTCACCATTCGATTGAGGAGATCAACCAGAGACTTCAATAAGATAACATTGAATTGAATATGCTTATAGGAGAAGTGAAAGATGAGAAGTAGATATTTCAGCTTCAGTTTGGCACCACAGAAGATGGCCTAGAAGAATTGAAGCTCAAAAACCAGAGTCTTGAAGTAGAGCATACTAATTAAGGAGGCTTCTATAGGAAGAGAAAGAGGAAAAGAAGAGATTGTAGCTTTAGCTACAAGCCATGGAATAGGCCTTGGAGAAGTTGAAGAACAATGATGGTTTAAAGTTTCCCTCATCATTTGTTGTAGAATCAACAGTTAAGGTAGCCAATGTTTATTGTTCTTCACTTTCATCTTCACATGATTTTATTTCTATTGGAAATATGGAGATACCGATTACATGTACTCGCATGAGACTCCTTACTAAGATGGGATACAAAGGAGGAGGACTTGGCATTAATGGCCAAGGCATGACTCAGTAATTGGAGGTTGTGGAGAGGCCTCGATTCACAAGTTTGGTTTACACCGAAGGAGAGAGCTCAAAGGTGTCAAAAAATTATGAGACATTGTTGAAACCATTGAGGAAAGAGAATGATGGGTGCATGTCACCATCATCCCATGGGAGTACACATTGAAGAGGAAGAGTTGAGGAAAGTTCTCATCATCATAATGGCACCAGAGACAACCAGGAAAGGTATAACAAGTATTAGTATTCTAGAGTTAATTTCGATTACAATCATGTTGTTAATGATGAACATGAATCATGGCATAGAAAAATATGTGTTTTTATGGTTTACATAACCATGTGATTGTTGAGTGATGGAACATACTAGCGACAAGAAAGAGAATGAGGTGTGCAAGGCCTTCTTCACAACACAGAAAGAAGCATGTTAAGAAAATCTAGAGTTAGAGGGCTTATTTTAGTTACTACACCAAAGGTGGTAACCAAAGAGCCACATGTTGGAGGCTCCATCAAAAGAAACATCATAAGGAAAAAGCACCCATGCATGAGCTAGTTGAAAATGTTGTTCGAGAAGCGAATCCACCACAGGTAGATGACCCATTCACTTTGATAATTGATATTTTTTTTTTTCTATATGTGTTAGCTTGTCACGGATGTATTTTTGTAAATCATTTGTTGTGATTTAGATTGTAAAAGTGATGATTTTTTTTCCATCACTTGTTGAAGAAACAATGATGGTTTGGCCTTGTATTGATAGTTTGGGTATTGATTTCCATTTTGACCACAGAGTATGTGCTCTAAACTCATGGTAGGTATGGGATTCTTGGGTCATAGTTAGTCATGAAAATGTAATTTGCAAAATATTTTACTACTGGTTCGTAGAGCATGTAGGTGTCAGCTCATCACATATGGCTCCAAAGAACAAAGGTCAAGGAGAAGGAAGGGTGATATGTTAGGAAACTTGTGGCACAAACAATGAACATGATAGTTGCAAATTAATTTCATGATTTTGGAGGACCAAAAGCTCTTCACTGGGAAGAAATGATCCAGGTGGCTCCAAACACACTCACAAGTACAAAATGACACATAATAGATCAAGAATAAAAGTGGTCATGCTACTCTCAAAGTAGAACCATATTGGAGAGCTGGTCTCTTTGATTCCAATGGTGTGAAGGACACTCAAATCCGAGTTCATATGAGGGAAATAGACATATTCAAGGTTTTGGTCAAACTGGGCCAAGTGGAAGGATTAATGATCCTACAAATTGGCCCAGACCTAGCACACAAAATCTATCCACCGAGCGAATGAAATTGTGGCTTACTTAATTTTCCCAATATCCCTTATTTTCATTAAAACTCAAAATGACCATTAGAGTATAAAAAACAAAAATAAAATAAAAATTTATGGGGTGTGGGCCACCAACCCCGCCAACCCCCCAATAACCATATGATCTCTCTCTCTCTCTCTCTCTTCTCTCTCTCTCTCTCTATATATATATATAAATATATATATATATATAGAATGCTAAACAAAATATTGATGAAGTCAGTAAGGATTGAACCCATGTGGGCCAACCCCCAATGGGCAACCTCGTACAATGTGCAAAAAAACACAAACATTTTCCATTTAATTAAATGCAACAACCATCAGATGTGCCAAAAAAATTATGCATGCTGAGTTTGGAAGGGGCAGGATTTCATCTCCTAACCCCTGGGTAAACAACCTCCATGAACCACTTCGCCAATGACCAACTCTTCGAAAGTTCTACCACCCTTCAACAATATAAGCAATGTGTTTTCTCATTCACTGGGAGAGAGAACCAATGGATGAGAGGCATGCGAGAAATGTGTGGCAATGCAAATAAGTCCACCTTGGGAACATAAATTGAGGAAAATTCCAATAATATTCCAGGAGATTATTCTCAAGAATATTCTCATGCAGATTATTTTGAGGAATCTTGGAGATTCCATTGGAGGTTAAAATTCATTTTGTCATAATAAAATAAAGTTTACAGTCATTTTTGTCATATTTTCATAGGGAACACAATGGTGAAGTTAGATTCATCATCTGAGCAGCAGCTTTACAGGCACCATATATACGATCTTCTTTAGAGAATCTTGAGGAATCTTTTGATTCCCTTGGATGTTCAAATTCGCCACATTCAGAATACAGCTAAGTTCATACTCAAAAGTCTCATAATAATGCAAACATCTCAATGGTGACATCCAATTTACCATTTAATGAGGATATATTTAGTTAGCCCATGGAGAGAAATCTTTGGATAATCATGGGGAATCTAAAAGATTCTTATAGCATGCCCAGATTTTAATGGTGTCAGAATTTGATGAATTGATAGTCGATTTTACACCACTCGATGCCATAAATTTATTGGTGTAGTTAGTTTTTCCATCTGAGCCTTACATTTTCAGCCATCTTCAGAAGTGAAGGTACATGAAGCAGTCATCTTCTGTTTATTTTCATTATTGTTGAGATGATGTATTATTTGTGAGATCCATATTTGATGTGATGTTGTGGGATTATGATTGCCACATTATGTGAGATGTCTTCAGATTTTCATGCTATGTATTATGCTTGAGATACTTGTGTATCTATGTTGAAGGGATACTCATTTCCACATTGTGTGAGATGATGTTAGTTTGTCATGCTGACAGGAAGCCTTCTTGAGTGAGAATTCCTGTAAGTGGAACGTCTTGTGGAGAAGAAAGCAACTCTTGTGGAGGACATATGACCTTTATATGACAAAGAGTTTCTCATGTACATCATTATCTCTTGCAACATTATATGTATAGAAATTCTCACTGTAGATCACCTAATAATGCAATACTAAAGAAAAATACTTGATCTACTTCTACAAACAAACTTGTGGAAGCTTAATCGACTTTGAGCAAGATCAAATAGAAGACATATAAGAGAGAGGAAGAAATCATACACGTAAAACCTTGAAGAATACTCTGGGAAAGCATTAGCTAAAAACCCGACTATCTGTATTATCATACAAGTGGAAATATCTCAGGATTACACAAAACTTTAGCTCACAAGCTATCCAGCTCTCAGTGAAATCGCTCACTCCTGCTCATAGACAGTCAAAGGCTTCTCACAAACCTTCTCCTCTACCCTCCAAGCCTCCTATGTCCTTGCACAGTTTCTCCTCGGTCCTTTGGCAGCAACCTATGTGAATTCACCTCTCACACAATTCACCAAACTCACAAATAACTGCGCCATCTTGAAGGAGATAATTCCTTCTGCATGGATGAGTTTCCTTTATAGGAAAATTCCTCCAACTGATAGTACAATGTCCCTGTCTTTAATATCAACTAGGTCTTCCTCTAAACTAACATGCATGAGTAATTTATGAGAGAATGTTCAGTTATCTGGAGAACACTACTTGCATGCATATATGCATTAACTGGCTGAACTCACAATTAGTTCCTCCAACTGTTTGGAACTAATTTAATTGGACTTAACTCAGTTAATTGACCTAAATAATTACAATTTAAATATAACTCCTCCTCACCTCCTTAATTAAGGGATAATCTCTCCAATCAAAGGGATAATTGTTGCATGACTTCACATAGACTTCATGTTTGATTTTCTCCAACTAATTAACTCAAGATGAATTAATTAATTATTTTTCAGACAGCTAGTGAGACTAAATTCAAATTTTAATTCTCAATTTTAATTCAGGGAAACTAAAATTTGAATCTATCCTGAAATGATATTTATAGAAATGCTATTTTCAACATTTCTATTTTATTATTCCTTGTTGCTATTTTTAGCACTAGTACCTGAAATGCTATTTATAGCATTTCTAGAAAGACATTCAACTCGAACCCGATCCTGAACCTTTGGAATGTTCTGCATGCAACACTTCTCCATAGTTTTGTTACTCTAGCAACTCTAGAAACAAAAAAATATCCAACCTGAATCAGAATGATGCCTCTGTCATCAAAGTCTCTGACTGCTATTGCCTCCGTCGACTAAAAACTCTGCACCTCTATTCCCTTCAGTATCTGACTGCTCTAGCTTCTTCCACTCTGATCTCTGACTACATCAATCACATTGATTCCTCCTGCTACATCTGTGTTGCTGTTGGTCCTGTCACCCAGAACTGCATCCACACTATACCTCCTCTCATCATGTTGCATCGTGCTGCCCACTGCTGCACTCTAACTCAGTTATTGAGAAGTATATAACTAATCTCCCAACTGACCTCCCTATTGGGCTAACAACATCCACTGATGCTAAAGCTTCCTCTACCGCTCAATCCACATCTGTCTCTACCCACTTAGCTAGTCCTACTACTTCACATCAGGGCTCTCGTAGCAAGGTCTAATCAAAGAGGTTGGGTACCTCAAGGATCCTACCCCTATTTCAGCTTTCTTGGTACTATCACTTCACATCACCCCACTTTAGTCCTAGAGGTATGGCTGCATGTGATCCTTCTAACCACTTTTCTCAAAATTTCCCCTTATTGGAGGTCTCTGCATCAGCAGATGCCTCCACTTGGTCACCTCTCAGCTTCTCTAGTTGTGGTTGCTCCATAACCTCCTCAAGTTGCTTTACCAATTGTAGCTCCTCCACAATTGTTTGAGACTTCTTCTGGCACTGCACGTTGAGAGGTAATATACTTACCCTCTCCACCACCAAGTATCCAATGGTTTCCTTGCTCCTCAAGGCTTTGCATGCATCTTGAACCTTAAGAGCATATAGGTTCTTGACTCGTGAATTGATCTGTTTCACTTACCTCATGATGATGTGTCTAAGGAAAACCATTCCCTTACTGAAGACTACATTGTAGACTTTGTCCTCCAACATCGTGATTGATACCAAGTTCTTCTTTAGTACTAGCACATACTTCACATCTGCCAAGGTAGTGCGAACACTATGCTCCCTCTAGAAAGCAACTGTGTCCACTCCTGAAACACTATACCTTTCATCATTACCCATCTCTATGCAGATCTGGAGGTCTTTCTATTCTAAGGTACTAAATGAACTCTTATTGTTGGTCATGTGGAATGAAGCTCCACTATCAAGAAACCAACCATATCCCATCATCGATGAAACCATGCATGTGATGAGCATAAAATCCAATTCGAACTGAGAGGCTAGGGCCTCACCTACAACTCCTTCCAAGGATCCCTTTTTGGATTTCTTCAATGGAAAATTAGTTGCGTAATGGACCACCTCATGACAATTAAAGCATCTCACTTTAGATTTTCCAATCTTCTTCCCACCATGAGAAGAACTTGATTTGGGATGAGAATCCTTCTCCTTCCCTTTCTTTACCTTACTTACTATGGCACAATTTTCTTTATCCTCTTTGGATGAAGAACCATCTCTAGTGCTTCTCCTGATCTCCTCCTGCATCAGATCTGACCATAGTCATTCCCAATATGGCAGTTTCTCTCTTCCATTAACTAAGTCTTGGTAGCTATACCAACTCTTAGGAAGACCGAGGAGAGCAAGACTCATCGTGTCATCATTGGGTGTCATGATTCCTACACTTCCAAGCTCATCATTGCAGCTGGTGAGCTTGTTCAGATATGTAGAGATCGTGTTGCCATTTTCACACTAAATTTTCTGAATCTTCTCTTTTAGCACCAACTTCCTCTAATCATTGTTGTTATAATATAGATCATTCAATGTTTTCCACATTCAAAATTGCGTCTCCTTCCCATGGAGACTCAAGACAATGTGTTCTCAAACTCCCTCCAGAAGGATCTTCCTCGCTCTAGCCACACATTTTTTCCATTCCTCCAATTCTTGTGCATGAGTAGTTGTTGGCTTGGGGACTTCTTGATCAATGAAATCCTTCAAACCTTTGTCCTCTAATACAACTTCCGTGCTATCATTCCAGGCTATATAATTCGAGCTGCCATCCAGGGCATACCCGAGTCTCAAACCGTTGAATGCCATTGATGAAATTTGAGATGTGATAAGAATTCGATTTCTATAATCAAGAATATCAAACATTGAACTTCTCCATTATTCGTATATTGTTCTCTTCTTTGATCACCTTTTCTATCATATGATGTAAAAATTCTTACTGTAGATCACCTGATAATGCAATATACTAAAACAAAACACTTGATCTACTTCTACAAACAAACTTGTGGAACTTTAACCAATTTTGAGTAAGATCAAGTAGAACATGTATGATAGAGAAGAAGAAATCATACACATAAAACACAGAAGTATACTCTGGGGAAAGCCTCAGCTAAAATCCCTGCTATCTGTATTATCATACAAGTGGAAATATCGCAGGATTACACAAAGCTTTAGCTCACAAGCTATCCATCCCTCAGTACAATCCCTCATTGTTGCTCATAGATAGTCAAAGGCTTCTCATAAACCTTCTCCTCTGCTCCCTAAGCCTCCTATTTCCTTGTGTAGTTTCTCCTGGGTCCTCTGGTTGCCACCTATGTGAATTCACCTCTCAAACAACTCACCAAACTTAGAAATAGTTGCGCGATCCTGAAGGAGATAATTCCTTCTGCATGGATGAGTTTCCTTTATAAGAAAATTCCTCCAAGTGATAGTACAATGTTCCTGTATTTAATTTCAATTGGGTCTTTCTCTGAAATAACATACATTTGCTATTTACGAGAGAATATTCAGTTATCTAGAGAACACTAGTTGCATGAATACATGCATTAATTGACTGAACTCACAATTAGTTCCTCCAACCATTTGGAACTAATTTAAGTGGACTTAACTCATTTAACTGAGCTAACTAATTAAAACTTAAATACAATTTATCCTTCTCTCCTTAATTAAGGGATACTCTTCTCAATCAAAAAGATAACTATTGCATGACTTCACATAGACTTCATGTTTCATTTTCTCCAACTAATTAACTCAAGATAAATTAATTAATTATTTTTTAAACAACTAGTGAGACTAAATTCGAATTTTAATTCAGGGACTAATTAAAATTGGAATCTATCCTAAAATGTTATTTTTAACATTTCTATTTTATCATTCCTTGTCGTTATTTTGAACACTGGTACTTGAAATGCTATTTGTAGCAATGATATTTAGAGCAATGCTATTTATAGAATTTCTATTTTTATCATTTCTTGTTTCTATTTTCAACACTCCCTCTCAACAAGAAAGGCATTCAACTCGAACCCGATCCTGAACCTTTGGAATGTTTTGCATGCAACACTTCTCTATAGTGTTGTTGCTCCAGCGACTCTAGAAACAAAAAAATATCCAATATGAATTAGAATGATGCCTCTGTCATCAAAGTCTCTAACTACTATTGCCTCTGTCGACTGAAAACTCTGCACCTCTAAGCCCTTCAGTATCTCACTTCTCCAGCCTCTCCCACTTTGATCTATGACTGCATCTTTGCTATTGTTGTTTCTATCTCCCATCACTGCATCTGCATTGTGCCTCCTCAAATCATTTCGCATTGTGATTCCCACTGCTGCATTGCAACTCAATTACTGATAATTAAGTAATTGAACTCCCTATTGGGCTAAAAACATCCTCTGATGTTGAAGCTTCCTTTGTTGCTCCATCTGCATTTGTCTCTACCCACTTAACTAGTCCTACTACTCCTCATCGGGGCTCTCGTAGCAAGGTCTAATCAAAGAGGTTGGGTACCTCGTGGATCCTACCCCTGTTTCAACCTTCTTGGGACTATCACTTCACATCGCCCAACCTCACTCCTGGAGGTATGGCTGCATGCGATCCTTCTGAGCACTTGGCTCGAAATTCCACCCTACTGGAGGTCACTGCATGAGTGGATGCCTCCACTGGGTCTTCTCTTGGCTTCTCCAATTGTGGCCTCTCAACCACCAAGTCTCCAACAGTTGTCTTGCTCCTCGAGGTTTTATATGCATCTTGAACCTCAAGAGCATATAGATTCTTGACTCGTGAACTGATTTGCTTCACTTCCTTCATGTTGATGTGTTTAAGGAAAACCTTTCCCTTACTGAAGACTACATCATATCCTTTGTCCTCCAACATTGCGATCAATACCACGTTGTTTTTTAGTCCACGCACATACTTCACATCTGTCAAGGTGATGCAAGCTCCATGCTTCTTCTGAAAAGCAATCATGCCCACTCCTAAAGCAGTATAACTTTCATCATTATCCATCTCTATGTGCATCTAGAGGTCTTTCTCATCCAAGGTACTGAACAAACTCTTATCACCGGTCATGTGGAATAAGACTCTACTGTCAAGAAACCAACCACAACCCATCATAGATGAAACCATGCATGCGATGAGGGTAAAATCCAATTCGAACTACGAGGCTAGGGCCTCACCTTCAGATCCTGTTAGCGCTTGGAATTCACCTAGGCTGAGATAGACAAACTCTCAAGGCTACATCAAACCATTTCACCTCGTAGCTAGCCCTACGAGGTTTGAGAAGGCTCTCTCGGGTCAGATTCGGTAGATCTTTCAATATGATAAGCTGACCAATTAGGAATAAAGATTTTAGGCTAGTAAATTGATAAGGGGGGTTGATTTAAAGATTTTTGGTTTTTTGGTGGCAATTGGAGGGAGTGCAATTCAGGGTGCGGGGATTGAGCACAGTTTTTGCAGGGGGATCTTTGGGGCAAGGTAGGAGTGAGCGCTGATGCCTTAATCTGAGATGGATGATCAGGGATGATAGAGAAGGAGCTAAAGAGGGCAAACAACCATTTGAATCCTCTTTAGATAGCAGAAAACATAAATTTTGAACAAACTAAAAAGCTGAGCATGTCAAAGCATGTATTCAAACTTTACCACTTCATCTGTCCAAATAGAAGCAAAAGAGAGATGTAGAATACATAAACAAACTTACAAGAACATGTAGAGAAAACACCATCAACACTACAATCCACAAGAATCCACAAGGATGTCTGCAAAACCTTGGCCTTCTTCCTCTTGAAATTGCAAAGATAGATGTACAATATACAATGAAAACTTTCTCCCTCAAGAGTCCAACCTTCCAACCTCTCAAAATGACTAAGAACACACATAATATAGGCAAGCTAACCTCTTCCCTTGCCTCTAGGGGTCGAGCTCATCCTTCTAGGAGCAGTTTGAACTAATTCCAAACTAAGCACTAGATAATAGGCAGCTCAACAACTTGCCTCTATTACTTAGCTAACTGATTCATGCATTAATTATTCACTTTTTAGATCAAGGAAGCTTCTAGAAGAGTAAAGAGAGGTAAAATCTATCAAAGTGCCATGAAA
>APFE031396189.1:0-20095 GCA_000404065.3 Pinus taeda | reverse complement strand
AAAATGAAGAAAATAGAGGCCTCATTAATAAAAAGGCTGTTGAGGATCAGTTGGTAACCTTTTGTCAGCTCAGTTTTGGATCTCTCTCATTATTCTCTCTCCCTCTCATACTCTTGGATACTTAGAGTTTTCTTGGAGCAATCTTGGAGGGTGTGGCATACTTGGTTTTTCAAAGAAAGAAGGATAAGGAAGAGTAGGGAAGCGCAAGAGGACATGTAGATTAGCAACTACTGTGGGATTTGCTTGTAGGTACCGAGTTGAATGTATGTTTTCCTCACTATTTTTGGCATGCATGGCATATGCATGTGGATTTTTGGTCATGATCTATCACTGGCATGGAGAATTTCCTCAATTGGTAGTGAATTCCCTAGCCTTTCCATTTCCTCGATAGCCATGGAAATTTCGAGTTTATTTACTTGCTTTGTTTTGGATGGTTCTCATGTTTACCAAGTGCAAACATTTAATTAAGTTAAGTTTGGCATTTTAAAAGAGATTTTTTATATTTATCTTTTTAGAAGTTTATTAGTTTTATAATTAAGTTAAGATAAATTTATATTGATTTATTCACTAAATTTGATTTTTTTTAAAAATTAAATTATTGGAATAATGTTGAAAACATAAATGAAAATATTTTTTATATTAAAGTTGAAGATATTATATATATTGGAGTTGAGTTTGAGTAATTTTCAATTTTTAAATTATGAATATTCAAGATTTGATAATCTTGGAATGTTTTTCCTCTAATACATAGTCCAACAAATAATACACAAATCTTCAAATATTTTTTTATAATACACAATCCAACAAAAAATACAGATATTATGCAAATCTTTTTTCAATTTCTTTAGTCTCTTCCTGAACAGGCATGTCAAGGACTTTTTTCAAACATTAACCTCAAAATAAGTCTACAACATTTCAAAACAATTGTCACTAGTATGTATAGCAACTATGGCAAATTTATATGATGTTAGGACACACTCCCATATTATAATTATAATAATATATGTAATAACTTTATATATATAATTTATATTATAATCATATTTTAATAATAATATATAATTTTATATTTTATTATAGTATTAATGTTGTATTTATTTTAATTAGTCAAATTGATTTGAGATTATACATTTTCTGCCCAAAAAGGCATTAATTGTGGAATTGAATGTTATGCAATGGTTATTTACCATTTTTAGGAAATTGGACAACACATTTTCATATTGTATAGATCGTCAGATATCTGACCCCGACTATAAAAGAACATAGGTCAAATATTCAAAGGCAAGAAGGATTATAGGAAATTGTCAGATAATCAACGAGATAGGATAACTGTTGAATATTTGACTAATACATAGCTATTTTCGGATATTCGGTGACAACTGGGATTATCGTAACAAAAAACAAAAAAACTCATTTAACTTCTGGCACATTCCACCTTCGGAATTTTCGCCAATACATAGCTATTTTCGGATATTCGGTGACAACCGGGATTATCGAAACAGAAAAACTCATTTAACTTCTCGCACTTTTTCCGAATTAAGTCATTCGGTCGAATTCCACCTTCAGAGTTTTCGCCAGAATAATAGCGTTCCTTAAAGGCATTTGGTTGATTTTCTAAGTAGCTTTCTTAAACTATAGCTAAGTAAATAAGAAATTCAAATTTAATTACTTCTCATTTCCTTTTTAATTGTTATATGTATAACTTTCTCTAATTTTATATCAAGATTTTGAAAATAACTTTCATTTTCTTGAGAATTAGATAAGTATATGTTCATGATAACGAGGCATCATAAACTTTTATCTTATTGATATATTGATTGAGGATTAATGTGAAGAAACTATAATATATAGAAGTATGTGGTTGGGTAGGTGGGTTCATTCGTTCAACAATTTTACATGTTTTGTTGATGTATTTGCATGTGTCTTGTATTTAATATGGAGATAAGAAAATGCAGACGATAATAATGCTATTTATGGGAGATAAGAAATGTGATGATTAACCATTTATGTTGTAAAAAATATATATAAATGATGAGTGAGTGAGTATGATTTCTTTAGAATTGTTTAAGAATAATAGTAAGGTGATAGTTGTAACATATTTTTTTGATAAAAGATAACAAAATCTGTATTATTGTTTTTATGTGTAGATTGAATAATTCAATCAATTTGTCTTCACTTACATCGTTGAAATAACAATAAAAGAAATTTGAATGTGGTTACGTATAACACTTTTTTATTATACAAATAATTTATAATTTTTTTGTTATGAAAATTGTTGAGATCTTTTTATAAAAATTTTGCTTTTATTTATGTTGATAGACAATTTTTATGGAACATTCTTATATTTATTTATATTTTGATCTAAATCTTTATCTCGTCATAAATCAAAGATATTGACCTATTCTCGTGATCAATACTTACATTTTTACATTTACCTAATACAATAATGGAATCACCACACAAATTATCAAATAACAAATAACACCATGTGAATCAACCCATTAATTTAACAAAAGGTAAAAAATGAACTATGCAACAATATCAATCATATTTATTAATAAGATTTTAATCTAATCTAGTATTTTAAATAAATGAATAAAGTTATAATTTTATTTGTATTTTAAATAAATAAATTTAATGATTAAATCTAATCATTCATATATAATTTTAAAAAAATTCATTAACCCATAAGAAAAAGTATATTAACATTCATATATCAAAGCAATAAGCTTCAAACAAACTTGGAAAAAACAAGTAAAATCTTTCTTTCATATTTACTTTCAGATGGAATCTCAATATATGAGTTAGTAATTTTTTTATTTTATTTTTTTTACCAAATATATAATTAGGCCGATAGGCCTTTCCTTTGAAAGGTACCTTCGTCGTCTCTTTCGTTCTCAAGTTGACACCTGGCGTCGGGCGGGCATAACCGCGAGCGGTCTATTTACAATAATCGGCGTGACTTGACCCGCCAGTCGTCGTCCTATCCCGATTACGTTGGGACCATTCTGGATTTTCTGGTGCTTCCATTTATTGTTTTCTGGCGTTTCCATTCTCCTATCCCGATTACGTTGGGACTATTCTGGATTTTCTGGTGCTTCCATTCTCCTATCCCGATTACGTTGGGACTATTCTGGATTTTCTGGTGCTTCCATTTATTGTTTTCTGGCGTTTCCATTCTCCTATCCCGATTACGTTGGGACTATTCTGGATTTTCTGGTGCTTCCATTTATTGTTTTCTGGCGTTTCCATTTATATTTCAGACTTCCTTTTCTTTCTGTCGAGGAATAGGAGGAAAACAAGCTTGGGATTACCGTCTGCGAGGCATGGCGTATATCGAGAATTACCGTCTGCGAGGCATGGCGTATATCGAGAATGGTAACAGTCACGACCTGCGTAATTGTCTGTATATCTCTGCATATCTGGGTTTTCTGGGAATACATCAGCAGTTTTCTGTGTTTCATGCGTTAAATTCGAAAAGGATATTGAATTCTTCCCTGTCATCGAATTAAAGAAATTTGTATGAATTGCATGGTTTTTGGTCTTTTGGAGATCCGATCGCCGCTATGATCCCGCTAACTGGGTTCCTGTTTTCGTGACGATCTTTTTCTTCCATGAATTGGAATTGTTTTGGTACATAGACGGGATTTATGACTATGAATTGTCACGATCTAGGGATAGATACCTTGGTTTTGAACCAGTTTAGAAATTGTTGTTGTGGCTGCTTCTCCCTTCTATTTAGGCCGTTTTCTTCTATAGGGTGCTTGTAAAAACCCTTATCGAATTCAAGCAAAGCCCTTAGATGTTTGGGCAAAGTTTCATTTTGCTTTTTAAGGAGACAAAATACTTCTTGTACTTATTATCACTTTGACGTTTGAAACAACCCCTGTTTCGGCAACTAACCAAGACCCTTTAGGCAATTGGGGTGAAATGTATGTACTAAATGAGATTATTTTGCACATTATGGGAATTTTTCTGGCAGCTTTCTTGTACTAAAGATGCCTATCTTTTCTCACGAGTTTATGTAAGCATATTGTTTGTTGAATAAAAAGATCCCTCTCAAATGATAAACTCCTTCCCTGCCAGTGGCAGTGGCGGGATGAAGAGTATGCTTTCCAGGGGCGAGTGTTAGATTGTATTCTGGCTTGTATAGGTATCTTTCTAAAACATAAAGAAATATGTTTTACTCTGAGAAAAATTTAGCAATCAGCTAACAAATGTTTTAATGAATACGCGTGCATGTTCTTTTCATTTGCAGTCCTTTTGGTTTTCCATTTTTAGGCCGATAGGCCTTCTTTTGGAAGAGCTTTTCGTAGACCTTTTGATTCTCAGATAGACATCTGGCGCATCTGGTTTGGTTTAATTGACATCTGGCCTGTGTTTATTTGGTCTTTGTGACATCTGTACACAGATTTCTTTCTGACATCTATACACAAATTTCTATTGACATTTGTGCGCATCGCCGGACTTTGAGAAGAATCAGTTTGAATTCATTATAGAGTTAGTTTTTGCTTTGAGTGCTTCTTGGTCAAGAAACCAAATAACAGGATCGCTTTAAAATGATATCCTGGTGCCGAGAATAGCCGGTAATCTGTTTCTTTTGCAGAGCTTTAATCTCCGGCAATTTCGATTAGGGAAACTTAATACAGATCCTGGGAGATTTTTAGTCAAATTCAAGCCAGACTTAAGCCACAACATCGGTGGGCGAGGAAATAAATCAATGCCTGTATTAACGGCATAAAGTTTTCACAATCTGGTAAAAAGGAAACGGACCAGTTGTTAAAGCCACTGTAAATAACCTTCATTTGCTTTAGAATGGAAATTTTCTTTTTTTTGGTTCGTAGATTGATTAAACTCCCGGGTTTTCTACAGTAAATAACTATGTTTTGTTTTCCTTTGGAAGGAAATTCCTTGCTGGTGGATTGCTTAAACTCTATTGCTTTTCCTGGTGTAAATAACTTTCTGTAGCTTTAGAAGATAATCCTCTTTTTCCTCCTTTTCTTTTGGAAGAAGCATCCTCTTTTGATAGGTTAAACAAATTTGATCTGAGAAAAAAAACGTCTTATCAGTCGGCTCTGATATTTCGTAGCTTTCTTCTTCTTTTTCTGAGAGTCTTCAATCAGGGAGCATTCTCAAGGGTTCGCCCGCTATAGCTGGATCATTATTATTTAAGAAATATTTTCAGCGCCAGAGCAATATTGAATCCGGCGAACTGTAGTTTATCTTCATTATTTTCCGCAGATTTTGAGAAAAAAATTCAGATACATATTTCAATATAGTGTTTTCAATCTTTAAAGAACAATGAATATCGTTGATAATTTTTTTAGATTTGCCGATTTCATTTTGATTCTCGAAAGTAAACTAAATTTGATATTTACAGATTTCATTTTCCTTACGCAGATGTAAGAGATTCATTACTCTAGGCCGTCAAAGCTTCCAGCTGGTCAAGCGGTGCACACAATTTTATGAAATGATGCGCCGAAGCAGGAAACATCGAAGCCTGCTACACTCTGGGTATGGTAAGCACGCCAATTCTTTAATAAAATCAGCGTAGATGCCCATGAGATTACTTTATTTAAACATTTACGATTCCAGAGAGCCCCCTTAATTTAATCCCCTTCATGTGCAGATCCGATTCTACTGTTTTGAAAACCGAGGCGGCGGAGCATCATTGATGGCCAAGGCCGCCATTTCATCACACGCCACAGCCCTATACTCCCTAGCCATCATTCAATTCAACGGCAATGGAGGCACAAAGAAAGACAAGGATTTCAAAGCCAGGGAAGCCCTGTGCGCCAGGTCAGCATTTCTTGGCCACTTGAACACCTTGCGAGAGCTCGGCCACTGCCTGTAGGACGGTCACGGCGTTACCAAGAGCATAGCCGAAGGAAGGAGCTTTCTCGTCTAGGCCAATACCTGGGAGCTCGCCTCAATCTTGCCCGCCCATTATTTCAAAACACATCAAGATACACGGCTCCAGCCTTTTGAACCATGGCTCAAGAACCTAAATGGCGGCAACAGACCGCAAAATCATCTCAATCCTATTAATTTATTTTGGTCCTAAGTTGAATGCAAACAGAGATGGATCCACCAAATTTTTTGACAAGTTTGGATCTGAATATGGGGAAACATTTTATGAGAAACCTAAATATTAAGAAAAATAGACACTTGACCAGAAACATAGAGAATTCATATTTTTTTTTTTATCTATTTGGCTCGAAATCACTCCCACAAATCTAAAAAATGTGAACTGCAATGACAAACATTGATTGTGTACTTTAGGATGGGGAGGGGGGTACTTTATATGCAAAAGATAGTGTTTTAAGGTCCCACACTTTGACTTTTTTATTTTATGTTTTTTCATGTGATTTTAACCTAAATGATTTTCTTTGGAGGATCAGCCAACCCAACGTTTCTAGCAATTTTGCTAGAAAAAAGTACTCAAGTTGAAAAAAGGACTCCAGCAGAACCTTCCATGCTTCAGTTCAGAAACATAACTCCAGCGGAACCTTCCATGCTTCAGTTCAGAAACATAACTTCAGTTCAGAAACATATCTAAGCTAGGGCTTCATTTTTTTTTTTTTTTGCATAAATAGTGGTTTTTGTAAATTTTATTTCAGATGTTTAATCAACAACAAAGTTTCTCTCAGATATCTCTTCCTCCATTAGAATCGGATTTGTACATGCAATCTACTTGGTTGTGACTTTCCTCCATTAGAATCGGATTTGTACATGCAATCTACTTGGTTGTGACTTGTGAGAGTGTCCCCAATACTTATTTTATGCTTTTAGTTCTTACTTTTGATATTTTGAGCTTCATGTCTATTATATTTCTGCTTTTACTTTTAGGTCAAATCAGTATTGAAGTATCGGTTCGCCATTTGCTCTCAGGTACATTACAATCCTAACAACAAACCACTGGTAGCAGAGAAATTACACAAGGTTTATCCAGGCCTTCTATGTCTGCCATACTTCTAAAGCATACATAAACAACATTATTCTTTTCACATAGCAAAAAAGCTAAAGAAATCTGATAAACCTTTTCGGCCACTACCAACACACAGGATCTCACAAGACCAGAGGTTTTGGGAAGATTCTGTCCTCACTGGGAATAATCACTGTCCAAGCTCTCTCAAGGAAAAAGATTTCATTTCCAAATTATGGAATCTGATTCCCAAGTTCCCAAGTTTGTCACTTGGAAAATTTGGAATAAGATCATCTTCCATTAAGGCAAGGGAAGCCATGAAAGCGACGGTGTTCATTAGTGAAAAAATTAGGGCCTGCTGCAAAAGATCAAAATGAGGCAATCAATTATACAGACAAGTAATTGCAATGGGTGAATGGTTGGTTCTTGAAGAGTGGACTCAATTTTCAGACTCCCCACCTGAGATTCTTTCCCCAGTTCAGCCCACTCTCTCATGTATATGGTAATATATTCTCCCTTGATGGGAGAGCAAAATGAAACCCAGGCAGAGCATGGGGAGGGTGCTCAAGGGACCCATGAGAAAAGACAAGACTAAAATTTGCTCAAACATGAGCATGTGACCAAACCACAAATAATATTGCAGGACACATTTTATGCAAGGTCCTAATACAGACATCCAAATTAGAGATTTGAGACATCAAAATTGCAGAGGACTACAAGGACTCCAAAATTATCATTGACATTATGAATGGGGTGGCCTTCCCCACTAACATTAACTTGTCAAGAATTATTATTGAAGATAAATCATTGACCTCAAACTTAAAACAATAAGTTTTATGCAAGTCTATATAACTTTTAACTCATAAACCAATGCACTTACTTATAAGGGCGCTGATCTCAGCACAAGAGATTCAGATGAACAGATCATCTTGCAGTAATACTCTTAGCATTAAGTAATATCTGGCACAATCTAAGCAAGATCAATATCTGGCACAATCTAAGCAAGATCATTCTCCCCCAGTGCTCCTAGTAGTTTTCCTTGTTAGCTTTTGATTTTTTGTGCTCACATCAGGTGTTAGTGACACAGTCCCATACTTCACTGAAAACTCCTTATTACCATTGATTTCGTTATGATGCCACTCTTAGAACTCCAAGACCTCAACCAAAGGGTACGCTGTGAAGTCCATCTACAATATAACTCTAATGGCATTTTGAGAAATACCAAACTAGCTGATTTTTCCAAAAAGAATCTCTCTCACCACGCAGATCAAGGAACTCACAAAGAAACTCTGTGACTACAAACATTGGTTGTCAGCAGCAGAGGCTCAATCTGTGGGCCTTGTAACAGGGCAATAGGTGAGTAATGAAGAGGAGTACTATAACAACGCCTACCTTAGGTCCTGTGAAACATGTGGCAGTTCTACAGCACTCATCGAAGAATGAACTCTAAATCATGACACTGGTGGAACGTCAAAGGGGAGAAACCGTATTCGTTATGGACAATTAGGGCATGGATAGCTGAGAAAACAACAATTGAACAAAAACAGCCTTCCCAGTACTTAGCCTTCAACAATCCCAACGTGCAACCTTTGATCCACAGACTCCAGTTCTTTGATCCACAGACTCCAGTTCGTGCAGACTCTTTTCAGTTTGTTATTTTTTAACGTGTGGCTGGGTTGTACAATTTTGTTCTTATGGGATATACAACACAGGAGTTGCCAACACTATGGTCACCTTTAAAGTCGTTTTCAGTTGTAAAGCATACAATCTTTTGTAACCATGCCAAGTTAAGTAAATACATCAGCATTGCAACAACTTACCATGGTACAGTGAGGAAAAAGCTAAAGCAAATTAGAGGTTGAGGAAGTAAAATAGAAAAAAGAAATTAAATCAAAATGCTTTGAAAAGATCAGCTCTGATTGCCCCACAATTATGGCTGCTCTGATTTCCACACAGTGATGGGCACAGGCCCTGTGACATTCTTGTGAGATGAATGAAATTTATCTTGTGTTGTTGAAAAAATGACAACTTGTACAAACTGCAAGTAACCATGAACTAGTCTGAAGGACAGCACATAAATTTTCAGTAAATTATGGAATGATTTCAATTAAACATTTTAAGTATTTCTTGTAATACATTGGTCTCAGATACAATTTGTATCTGAGACATCAGAACGTTACCTCCTACACTTTTGCAGATTGTATTTGCATTGATCTTATCTGTTATATCTATCTCAATCTCATTATTCTACTTGGGAGTTACTTGGGAGTTGAAACAAAAAACAGCAACCGAAAGTAGCATATGAAACACTGGTGAAAATGTCCAAGACTGAATTTAACAAGAACATACCATGGCTTTCAACTTTAAGGCAAATGTCATGGGATCATAATGATGAGCTCTCATTTCAGCAACTAGACCATTGAACGACTCTGGAACTACCATTACTTCTGGAAGCGCTTTACTTTATTGTTTACTTGGAGGAGGACACGAAAACTCTCTTTAGCCATTCTCTGCACCATATATGTGCCATCTTCAAATGTCAATGAATTGAAAACACCAATGAGTAATAGAAGCCATTACATAATGGGCGAACGTATACAATTATGCCCTTCTACAGAACCATAACCACAATGTGAAAACAATATCACATGAGTTGGACTCAGCAACAATTTGCACGGACAACAGGAAAGCTCAAACGGGAGACTCGACCCAGCAACTCAGCTAGATTTTATCTGGCACTTTATTATTATTACTATTCTATGGTAATTTTGAATCTATTCTTAATAATGCGTAGGGGCAATTCTGTAGATAACTTTTCAAGCAATAATTGTAATAAGTGGATTGTAGATAACTTTTCAAACAATAATTGTAATAAGTGGATTTGACTTACTGGATTTATGAGTGTGTATGTTAGGGTACAAATCAAATTCAAAATAATAAAAATTAGTAATTTATTTATGAGTGTGTATGTTAGGGTACAATTCAAATTCAAAATAATAAAAATTAGTAATTATTTTTAAAAGTGTAAAGATACATGGAAGGTGTGGAAGATTTGTCTTATAGTTATGCATATAACATTTTAAATGAATTATCTTCAAAATATGTGAATTCTTGTTAAGATTTGGGAAGATTTGTCTTATAGTTATGCATACAACATCCTATAAATTATCACCAAAATATGTGAATTGTGGTAATCCATTAATATATTTGTTCCTATTAATTGCATGTGGATTACTAAGATAAAAATGTGAAAACCCTGATTTTTAAGATATATATACTTGTAATCTATACAAGTTTAGAACCACCACTTCAAATCTCATTTCTAATGGGCTGTGTATGTTAGGGTATAATTCAAATTCACAATAGTAAAAATTAGTAATTGTTTTTAAAAGTGTAAAGATACATTGAAGGTGTGGAAGATTTGTCTTATAGTTATGCATATAACATTTTAAATGAATTATCATCAAAATATGTGAATTCTTGTCAAGATTTGGGAAGATTTGTCTTATAGTTATGCATACGACATTCGAAATAAATTATCACCAAAATATGTGAATTGTGGTAATCCATTAATATATTTGTTCCTATTAATTGCATGTGCATTACTAAGATAAAAAAGTGAATCCCGATTTTTAAGATATATATATATATACTTGTAATCTATACAAGTTTAGAACCACCACTTCAAATCTCATTTCCAACCTGTCCGATAAAGCGGATCCACAATAAATAAACAAAGTAACATTATAATTTATGTTGCAAATATACAGGTAATTTATACTAAGACATCATATGTAAAATCACTTGATAGATAAACTGGAACAAAACTATAAATATCCTGAGTAGAAGCATTGAATAGATTTTAAATATCTTGAACACAAGCATTGAATAGCTTTTGAAAAATATGGCTGCAACAAAACTATAAATATCATAAGTAGAAGCATTGAATAGCTTTTAAATATCTTGAGCACAATCATTGAATAATTTTTGAAATATAATTAGTGTACCAAAATATTGGAAAGCAATATAGGATGCAGTTCATTTCAATTAGACGACAATGGAGTTTCTAATATTTTCTATTTTCAATATTTTGTTATAAGTATATAAATTATTGTTTATATATATATACAACTTATTATACATTATCATAAACCATTCATAAACATTAAGAATATCATTTTTTACAATTATTTCTGTTATTAATTTTTCCAATTTTAAAAAATCTATCGGCCTCTCTTTGCACCTTTTGGGGCATATTGCTAGTATATTTAGATGTTGAATGAGTGTATACATGTAATGGTAGTGGTGCACGTCTTTTATATATCGTAACGAGTTGATTTTGCCATTAAATACTAACGACTTGGATACTTGGCGTTTAAACCGTTGCTTAGCTTTTTAATTCGGAAAAGAAAAAAGTGTCCAACCCATCGAACATTGCCTCGTGCGTTTCATCAACTTTGATGTTATTAGGCATGCAGAATCCACACCTTCACTTTTGTTACGGGAGGGACCTGCGATGCATCGTGGTCGTTAGCGTTCACACAAAATGGGAAGGCTGAAAAGTTGAGAGGTTCAGCTTCTGAAATAACAAAAAGTGAAATGAGCATGGATTATTGTGAAAATAATATACAATTTTGAAAGCTCTGAATAGTTTACCAATGGATTTGGGAAATTTCTAAACTTCATTACAATGTTATTTCAGAAAATCTGAACCCAATTTTAGAAAACAATATCTTATTAATCTATAAGGTATTACAAATTTGGAAGAAACGATCATCATGCGAACGAAAGCAAAAGTGGCATCCTATTACATTATGATGAACTTTATTAAAGAATGGTTAGAAATGCATGAAAATTTGTTTATTTTTTTTCTGCATTAGGAAAACTGCATTAGTTTTCACAAGCTTTATGTTCAAGGGAACTATATTGAAGAATAAACTCATTATACATTCTCTAGGTCACTTTTGTCTCAAATTGAAATGAAATGTTTTGGAATTTTAAGGGTGGTATATTTAATGTGCGTTTCATTATTTGTTTATGAATTAAGATAAGTTTATGTTAATATTAAAATATTTATTTTAATTAGAAATTGAAGGCGTAAATATGGTGTACAAATTTACTCTAAATATTTTCTATATTTCATTCAAAGTCAACTTGCAAACCACATAAATAGTGTCTAGGAAATCCAATAGATTCTAAATAGGGAAACCATTGTTGAGAAAATCTCTAAGCAAAACTCCAACAACCCAATCCTACCTACATACTATTGTAAGCATTATTATTCCAAGTGCATACTCACATAAATGACATATTCTAGAAATATAAGAAATAATATTTTTGCTATTAAGGAGATAGTAACAATAACAAAATATTCTATTAAGCTTTCATTCAGTCTCAAGTGGGCGATTGTTATATGTGACATGAAATAAATAAATATATGAAATGTTAAGGAGTGAAATGAGTCATGATTTTCAACATGTAATATTGGTGATCCATGGTTTTGGTTGATGGTATTACATGAAATTAAGTCTATAATTGAATGTGTGAAAAATGAGCTGATAAGGCTCATGACTAAAGGTTATGTACTTAATTTTCCAGTAATTTAAAACTACCAATTCTTTCCCCATTTTTTAAGTTTCGACATAGATTTGGTGTGTTGTTCGTAACATTCATCATTTTACTTAGTTTTTTTATTGGCTTTTCCCATTGGCTTTTCCCATTGTTTGATTTTCCACATAAATTTTGTATGTTGATGGTCGCTTTATTCATTTTTTTAATTTAGGTTTATTTTTTTTTTACTGATTTTTTATTATGCAACTATTAATGATATCCTCAGTTGTAATCTTCAAAATAAGTTTAATCTTTCCTTGTTTGATATAATCAAATATTTGACTAGTAGGAAAAAATTCAAAGGTAAAAGAATAGAAACTATCACCAATATAATCCCATAAATCTTTCTAGAATTCATAATGAGTCCCATCCATACTTGGTTATTCACTAAGAAAAAACCTTATGGAGGACCACACAATGATAGGCATATTTAATAGAAAACACCCCATCGTTCAAAATATGTTAAGAGAAGATATTATGAAAATGGGGGTTAAACATACTCCGACCATAGCAAGATCCTCAAGAAGAGAACCATGCATTCAATTTAAACAATGAAGAATGAGGTGAATTGACAATTTCTCCTAAGGGTATTATAGTTTGGATTGGAAAATTGCCTCAACTAGTCAAATGACCTAAAATAGTCACATGTAGGAGCACATCAATATAATGATTCTAACTAAAGAAATTTAAATCTTCCTAAGCACCATATAATCAATATGAAAAATCTTACAACCTATATTTTCCCTATCAATAGTTAAACCAAGTATACCAACCACCGTAATCTAGCCTCTTTTGCTTCCAAATGGGATGAAGAATCTAAGGATTCATACCTTTATAATTACACTAATCATAATGTATGAACCACTAATCGTCAATCCTATAAACTAACAACAATATCCTTCTTTTTAGCCATATTGAAACCCCCTCCAAAACTTTACTCCATCAAGTATCAAACCTTGCATCAATTCACTCTCATATTGGGAGCATAAATGACATAGAAATTGACCACTCAATATAGAATCAAAAGGATGACCATGCATACCAATCATCAAGGTTCAAACTATATACAACTAAGAATTCTAAAAAATGAAGTGATAGCTATCATGGAACCTCCATTGCCTTTAAAATTCTTTAAATTCCAAAAAGGCTCATTCCAACATTAGTTCATTCTGTTATGAAACTTAGAACCAACAAACTTAAATTTTTGAAAAAGGTACATCTAGTCAAACATACTACAACACAAAGTGCACTAAAACTTTCCCACTAAAAAGCATCATCCCACAAATATTCCATGAAAATAACTAGGTGTTTATTCCAATGGAAAATGAAAGAATTAAATATTTAATTGGTTTCATATCTAAAATCGATCCAAGCGAGATGGAAGGTCCATCGTATTTTTGTAAGACTTTTCACATGGTTGAGGGAGGGATATGACCTCTAGTGAGGTTATCCACTCACATAAGAGAAGATATCACATTTTAATTTTTAATTTTGACCTCATAGTAGACTCAATATCCATGTTAATCGATTACAAAAATGTAGATCCATCCATGCACACAAACCTAGGGTTTTGAGTTACATGAGAAAACCCAACACCAAGGTCGATGTGTTTCCTTGAATATACTTCACAAGGGTTGCCATTCACCCAATTATAGGTTTGAGTCATCATAGTGATCATAGCCAATTAAATTGTTGACTTTGAAACTAGACCATTTGATGATGACTAAACTTAAAATCGAGTTATGGTCAATGTGCAAAGCCTCTAAAGATGTAACAAATCTCATTTTGACCAACAACATTTGAGAAAACATCCTTAAAACCAAATGTTCTAGAACTTGATAATGTGAACTTTCATCCCTTAAGTCAATAATAATAATAATAATAATAACAACAACAACAACAACAATAATTCACGATTAATAATTAGTATAATATTAAAAATTAATATTTTTTATATTAATAATTAATATATATAAGTTTCACTAAGTATTCTAATATATATAACCAACTTTCTCAAACATAAAACATGAATATTTTTAAGATAAACACTTAAACCTCTCACTTAATATATATGTTCATGAGAAAACACCCATAAAACCAAATCTTCTAAAGCATAAAGCATGAGAAATGTTAAGGAAACAACTTAGAACTAGAATAAACATTTGAAATACATCATGCATAATGATCACTAAATTATTTACTCATTTTATATTCAATAATTATCTCAAGGTTTGAATAATCTTGTATACTTTTCACTTCTCATAAGAAAGGGAGAAAATGTATCTATGAAAAATATGCTTAAAGAGTTTATCATTGTTTGCGCTGAGAGGCACTTTACATCCCAATATAAAGTATATGTGTAGGCGTTAGATGTTATATGTGTAGGTATTAAATGTTACATGTGTAAGAGTTAAATGCATGAATATTTTTTAAATGTGAGACTCATAAATATATATATATATTCTCTTAACCAATATTTCATTAACATTAAATTTATTTTTCAACATTTTGTGGCACACTGTGATACTACAATTATATCACTACAACTTCATATGGACTTCTTCGAAAGTTCATTTTTCTTGCAATCAATACTGTCACTTCATATGCATTCTCATGCATCCCATTTGGAACTAGCTACATTACCCAATGTTTACTTCAATTTTTATCCATTTGAAAATTTGGAATGCACTAAAAATTCTTCATCTTATTCTTATTCCAACACTTCTTGTTTACTACTGGAATCATATCCTTAATTCTATTACATCCTCCAATAGTTGAACCTCCATCATGTGGTGCGTATTACTCTCATCCCTAGCCATTTTTATTTTTATCCAATTCTACTTTATTTCCTTTCCTGTTACATGAAAAACCATCAATGATGTTTAATTATATCAACCAATATGACCCCATTAATGGAGTGTTTTATTTCTCCATTAATAAATTCCTCATTGAGTTGAATTTAATTATTTAGTTCACCTTTTTTCACATAAGTTGTTGGTTTATAAACTAAAAATTTTCCAAACATACAAACAACATACGATAGATATTTTTCTTTGGAACTTCTCCTTTATTGTCCTTGATGTATAACCTCCATTTCAATTCCTTATATTATCACTAGGAGACTAGGGACTTGTATTTTGATTATACCTAATAATGTCATCTATATCTCTTGGTTACTTCCAAGCTCCTTCTGGCTAGCACTATCTATTTGATGTATATGATAAACAATGGTCATTTACCCAATGATTTTTTGTAATCTACTTGTGCATGTTGATATTTTTTTATGCACAACATGCATTTCAACTTAGTTCACCCTTGATCCTTCTTAATTTCTTTCCTCTTTATGATTGTCTATGAATAGGATTTACATAAAATTCATCCATACCCATTCAAATAATTTAACAACCAAACAAAGCAACAATACCTTAACAGTGTTGGATTGATTATCCTACTCATTTACAATTTTTCCAGATTTTTAAATACCCCTCTTAGTCAACAATACCTTAACAGTGTTGGATTGATTATCCTACCTCATTTACAATTTTTCCAGATTTTTAAGTACCCCTCTTAGTCATGCGTCGTCAATCCTTCTACCCACTAACAAACCAAAAAATTTATCTACCTTCCCTTTCTCATCCAATTTCTACCTCCATACCATTCCATCAACACCATTAAAAATTATTTACAACCTTCATTTCCTTATATTCACACTTGTTACATGCATATCTATCCTCCTAAACTCAATTTCCCAAATGAAAATTGCCCTCCAAGTCTTCCTTATTTGGAATTTTCTTTGTTCACTCAATCTCAACGACCCTACTCCTACAATTTTCTAATGAAATTTATTGAATATTTTAAGAACTTAAACCTTATATATTTTTCTTATTTGAATTATCTTTCTAATGGCTATAACCATGTTCTGCTTGGAGTTTCGAACATAAATTTATAGTTCTCTAAAATTGTCATTTATGTTCAATTTCTTCATTTTTTTTCTGTGTGTTTTTTTGTCACCGATTAATTACAGTTATTTTTATTCATAATTAATCAATTGCATACCAAAATTTAAAATTTGGTTAGTGCCAAATGATTTTCTCTTATTGATTTTCCAAACATAACCAGCATTTAAGAATTCAAAATTAATTTTACTATGTTGCAATTTCATTTTAGCTAGGCCAATAGGGATGATTGATCTTTTAAACACTTATAAAAAATAACAAATTGAAGTAATTTATTGTCATCATGCTTTCATTGTATATCCTTATATCATAGATTCATCCAAGATTTTTCATAATTAAAAGTATAACTCATATGTTCAAGATAGCACCATTTTCCCCACATAATTTTTTGTCAATTTTCAATCATCACTATTTTCATTAGTTCCAATTTTATCATTATTTTCATTATCGATTTCATTCATCCATTTTTCCATCTATTCTTCCTAGTCATCCATTTTCCTTTGCAATTTTTTGAAATTTTAACTAAGCCATATTTCTATGTAGAGTTACTGTAATCCCTAACATTACTTACCTTAATTTAAATTTCCTTTTTACTTAGTATTTATCCCCCTTATTTTATCTCCTTTTTAAGTAGCCATTTTTCTAAACTATTCATTCTACACCTCTATCTTTTACGTACTTAGTTTCTTGTTGGCTAGAACCTTCACCCTCAAAGCTCTAGCATCAGAGGAAATATTTTCCTTTGCTTCCATGCTTGCAAGCTACTTAGAAATTATGGAAGAGAAAATCATTGGAAGATGAATTGCAGCTCACTGATGAGATAGTCGCTCATGCAGAAGATTGTACCAATACTTAGATTGACCAAGCTAGCAATCACGTGCATGTATAGGATTACAATATAGTGGAATAGATTCCTAGAATATAGGATCTAAAAAATAACAAGGAACAAATAGGAAATCATTCCAAATAGAAACATAATAAGTTTTAATAATAGGATAATCTTCTATATTTCTCTATTATTGTCACACTCTCCTTTAATGGAGGAATGTGTTTTCTACCACACCTAGTTGATTCCTATGTATGCCATTTTATTCCATTTTTAGAGGCTTTGTAAATATGCTAGACACATTTTCATTGGTAGTAAAATAGACTAAATCAATTTCCTTATATTGTGTCTTTTCCCTGACAAAATGGTAATGTGTCTCAATATTTTTTGATCTTTCATGATATACAATTTTTTTTCTACTTTAATGGTGCTTTGATTATCACATTTGATAATTGTTGGTGTTATCTTCACAAGTAACATTGTAAAAACCTTTGTAGTTAACTTCATTCAATGATAAAGAAATGGTTTCTTGTTTCTTGTTGCTCCATGCCATAATCTAAGACATAAGGTTGAATACATATCCTATGGTTGATATTTTTTCAATAGGATTTCCGCCACAATTTGGGTCAGAAAAGCTTGTCGAATCAACATTAAAATCATCAATATATTTAATACCAAAACTAACCAACAAAATTTCCATCCCAATTTGTGTCAAAATAGCTTGTCAACTCAAAATTAAAATCATCAGTATTTTTAATACCAAAATTAATAGTTCCTTTTAGATATTGAAGAATCTCTTCACTACTTTCCTATGGCTTTCGAGATATTTTTCCATGAATTAAGTTAAGATGCTAACTGAATATGGTATGTCCAGCCTAGGTGTAGTGAGATGGTTTAACATTTCCACTAGGTGATGATATAATGTACCATCCACCTCTCTTTCCCCATCATCATTGTAGAGTTTGACATTTTCTTATAAATATATTCATATTTCCATACATTTATCCATTTTGAAACTTTTAAGTAGCTCCATTGTATATTTTCTTTGTGTAACCAATGTCTGACTAGATTCTCTCAATATTTCAAGACCTAAACAATAATTCAATTCGCAAAGGTCTTTCATTTCAATCACCAGCAATAGTTATCTTTTAACTTCATCAATTAACTAAGAAGCACAACCTTTTATAATAATATCATCAACGTAAAGGGAAATCATAATAACATGCCCCTTTTGATCTGACCTAATATACAAGTTATGGTCACTCTTTATTTTCATAAAACCTTTCTGATGAAAGAAAGAGTTGATCTTCACATACCAAGATATTGGTGCTTATTTTAATCCATATAAACATTTTCTTTAATTTGGAAACAAGGTGCTCTCGATCCTTCATTATGAGTCCTTCAACCTTACAAGATATCCTTTTATCTTTAGGTCCCCATTCAAAGAAGTAGATTTAACATCTAGCTTATGTAGTTTCCATTTATATATTGTAGTTGATGCAGTCATCAACCAAATAGTGTTTATCTTACTTATAGGTGCAAAACATCTGTAAAAAATAGTCTAATATTTTTTATGTCACCATCCATTGTTTTTCCTATATTAGAAAAATAACCAGTGTGGCTTTTGTTTCTATATTTGCACTCATGATACTTTGTTTTCATGCAGCCTCGAGTGTCATGTCCAAACTTGTCACAATAATGAGATTTAACTTTAACATGATCCTTTGGGAATTTCATGCTTGCATATGGTTTTTCAAATGGTGGCTTACCAAATGATGGCTTTCCATGTGGTGGCTTTCCTATTTTATAGCCTTCCCAAGGATTTCTTTTGAAGGTTGTTTCCCTTTCTGCATCAGCACAAAATTAGAACTTCTAGGTCTAAGTTCCTTTCACTTTTCTTCCTCCCTACATCAGTATTCCTACGAACTCATCAAAATTCGGAGCCATCTCCCTTCTTGCAAGACCTGTGATGAACATATAATATGCATCTAACATCCATTTAAGGTTATAATGCCTAGGTAAGTGTTTGCTATTATTTCACCTATATCTCCAATTTTATTTTTAATATCTTTAATTCTTGAAATTAAATTATTGATGCTCTCATTTTATTCCATTTTAGCATAAAGAAGTTTACTCTTCAGGGATAAGAGTCAATCTGTATTTTTCAAATCATACAAACCTTTGGGTGTTTTTTAGGTATTATTATATGTCTTGGAGTCTCTGATATGCACTATAGTGTTATCTTTTACATACACTCTAAGCAACATGTTCACTTTAGTCTTTGGCCTCTCCCAATATTGAATTTTTATTATTGTAGCTC
This sequence comes from Pinus taeda, assembly GCA_000404065.3. Taxonomy (NCBI): domain Eukaryota; kingdom Viridiplantae; phylum Streptophyta; class Pinopsida; order Pinales; family Pinaceae; genus Pinus; species Pinus taeda. The sequence continues at coordinate 458 of APFE031396189.1, read as the reverse complement.
CTACAATGGCCTCTAGTTCCACTTCATCACCACTTTCTATTGACCAAAAATTGTATTATTTTTTCAATGTCTACGTTTTAAAATCTAATTCACGTAATTGGCACCATACACTTTGGTTGCTTCATTTAGATATGATTCTGCTAAAGGATTAGCCATTTTGAAGCATAATTTTCTTCAACTTCAAACTAATCAATAGTTTTAAGCTACTTTAGGGGATGCAAAAACATCTTAAAAAAAATTCAAGTGAAATAGCCTAGCGTCAAACCAAGTTTACGAAATTCTGTAATAGTTGATTCTATAATAGACTTATAAAACAACTCCACACAACCATTTTTTTCACAATCAAAATTTGGACAACAATTGAATTCTACCTTGTTGATTTTGTAACAACTCCTTGTTACTTCAACATCTTCATGCATCAAAGCTATCTCACTCCTTGATCTATCTAGTGCAGTCTC
>APFE031396184.1:0-18462 GCA_000404065.3 Pinus taeda | reverse complement strand
CTTTCCCCTCCTCCTCCTCATCCTCCTCCCCCATTTGTCTTCCCCCTCCTCCTCCTCATCCTCCTCCCCCATTAGTATTCCCCCTCCTCCTCCTCCTCCTCCCCTATTCCTATTCACACTGTCTCCCTATCCACACCCTCATCCCCATCTCCCTCCTCACCCTTCCCCTCAGCCCCTCTTCATCATCCTACACCTCCTCCCACACCACCACCCCTTACTCCTACCACTCCCCTTCATCTACCACCACCACCTCCTCCCCGAATCCTCCTCATCACCACTCTCCACCTCCTCCCCTACCTCCTCCACCTCCTTCTCATCCCCTTACCTCTCTTCCTCACTCCCCTCCACCTCTTCCTTCTCCCCCCATCCCCTACCTCTATCTCCCCCGCTTTGTCCCACTCCTCCCACCTCCACCTCATTCCCTTCCCCTCCTCCTCCTCCCCTGTTTTTCTTCCCCTTACTCCCCTTTTGCCTTGCGCTCCTCCTCCTTCACTTCCTCCTCAAATTCCCCATCGTGCCCCTTATTCTCTTCCTCCCTTGACTCCTCCAACTTCCCCTCCCCCTTGCTCCACCCTCCTCCACCTCTTCACCCTCTGTCTCTTCCACCTATTCCCCCTTCCCCCCTCATCTCCCTCCCCCTCCTACTCCCCCCGCCTCTTCCTCCATTGCCACCTCCCCTACCTGCCTCCGCTGCCTCTCCCACCGCCTTCTCCCTATCCCTCCCCCACTACCTACTGCTCCTCCTCTTCCTCCCACTACCCCTACCCCTCACCCCTCTACACCTCCTCCCCCACCGCATATTTCTCCTCCCCTTCCTTCGGCTCCACCTCTTCACCCTCCTCTCCTTCTACCTCCCCCTCCTCCTCTTCCCACTCACCCCTCCTATCCCTCTTACACCTGTGCCACTTCTACCTCTTCCTCCTCCCCCAACTACTCTTATGCCTACAACTCCATCCCCTCCCACCTCATCCTCATCCTCTTCCTCAGCCCCCGCACTCCTCCTCCTACCCCACCACTTCCTCACTTCGCCTACCTCCACCTAGGCCTCCTTTGGCTCCTCTTCCTCCCCCTTTGCCTTCTCTCCGCCTCCCTCAACTCTACTTTCACCTCTCCCCCATCTCCTCCACCTGCTCCTTCCAATCCCTCCCACACTCCTCCCCCTCCTTAGCTTCACCATCTTCCCCTTCCAACTCCTCCCCCGTCGACTCCCCCTCCTCCTCCTCCTATTCCCCCCACCTCTGCCTCTTTCCCCTCTTCCCCCTCCTATCCTCCCCCCGCTCTTCTTCTTCCTCTGCCTCCCCCCCATCCTCCTCCTCCCCCTCATCACCCTTTTTTCCCTCTCCTCTCGCTCCCCCTCCTCTACCCTCTATACGACCCTCTACTTTCACTTCTGCCTCCTCCCCCTTTGCCTAGGGCTCCTCCACCTCCTCTCCCCCACTTTACCTCCTCCACCTACCCCTTTTCCCTCTCCTCCACTTCCTCCACCTAACAACCACTACCTCCTCCTATTATTTTTCTTGTTCCTCCTCTTCCACCTCTACCTCCTTCTCCTCCTCCCCCTCTCTCCTTCCCTTTCTCCTCCTAAAACAACCCCTTCTCCTCCTCACTTCCCCTCTCACTCTCCTGTTGTACCACCACCATCCTACCCTCCTTCTCCCAATTTTGGTTTCCCTCACCCCAACACCTCCTCCGCACTCTACCCTCTACCCCTAAGCCTCTTCCTTCTCTCCCTCCCACTCATACACCACCTTCATATCCTACCCACCACCACCTCCTCCTTCTCCTCCTCCTCCTTGTCCATTTCCTTTTCCTTGGCCTTCCACTTCTCCCCTCACCTCCACCACCTTATCTCCTCCCATTATCCTCTTTCTCCTCCAAGTGGCCTTACAAGTCTCTCTAACATGCCTCCCCAACCCCCCTTCTACCTCTTCCTCCTCCTATTATTCCTCCCCCTATCTCCCCTCATGCACTTGACCACCTTTGGAAAACCTCCTCCTCCTCTATTCCCCACATTCCTTCTCCTGCTCATCCTACTATGCCGCATTCACCTCCAACTCCAACCCCTCCCATCCTCCTCCTCCTCTACCTCCCTCTCTCTACCCTACCCTCATCCCCCTCCGCATCATCCTCCACCTCGTCTTGTGCTACCACCCCCTCCCTCTCCTACTCGTGCCTCTACCCCTCATTCGCCCCCTGCCTCCTCTTCCCCACCTCCTGCTCATCCCCATCCCCATATTCGTTGTCCCTCTCTGCCGTACATGCTACCTCCCACTCCTCCCTCTCCACCTCATTCCCTTCCTCCCTCGGCCCCTCCTCCTACTCCCTTTCTACCTCGCCATCCTCCCCCTCCTCCTTCTATTCCCTTACCTCTTCCACATCCCAATCCTCTCACTCCTCTCCCTCTCCCTCCTCCACCTCTTCCCCCTCTGCCACTTCCACCTATTCCCCCTCCTTCTGCTAGTACTTATTTGCCTCCTCATCTTCCTCCTCCACCTACTCCTCTCCCTTTCTCGGTGCTTACTACTCCTCCCCCCTTGCCCTACTCTCTTCCTGCATTGCCTCTTCCTCTTCCGACTCCTTCACAATAGTGTCCTCTGGGATCGCAACTATAATTGAGTATGGGAACTTCTTAATATTTGTTTTTCAATTCCCTGTTTCCTTTGAGTGTTTAGAAAGCTAACAAGGCAAAAAGAAAGAATTTGAGCTCTGAAGTGTAATTGAATTCTTAAATAAAGATAAAAGTTTATAGGAGTTTTTAATATTAGATTTTTAAATATGGATTAATTATTATATTAATTTAGAAAGATTTTAAAACTATGAATGAATTCTAGATTAAACTTTTCCTTAAGAAAAATTAAAATTAGGGATAAATTTTAAATTTAAATTTTGAGTTTTAAAAATAAGTTAAATTTTGGAGGGAAAAGTGAACGAGTTTAATTTCAGTGAATTGTAATTTTAAAATTGTGTATATTAATTAAAATTAATACAAATTATTTATATTTTAAAAATAATGTGAAGAAAATAAATAAAAATTGTTGTTCTTAGATAAAAAAAAATTATATATGCTTACTTAAGATGTATACTCAATAATTTTTTTGTAATTGAAACTTTTTTATTGGAATTTTTATAGCATTGTATCATATCCAAATTCGGAACTTGGTAAGTATAACATTCCATAGTTGAAAAAGCTATTATCCATAAATGTTATCCATCACAAGAAGGAATTATGGGGAAAATATGTCATTCCCCTAGGGTAGAGAATTGCCATTACAGGTGCTTCATCTTCCTGTGGATGAGAGATTACATGTCCTCACATATTGAATCACGTGAAATGAGATTTATGTATATTTATATGCTCATACTACAAGATTTAAGTTTGAGTATACATTGACGCTATACGGCAAAGGAAAATATTTGTAATAAAATTAAATTTATAAAACTAAATTTAATAAAAAGTCAAGTGAAAATTGTAATTAAGTTGCATTGTAAATATTTGTAATAAAATTAAATTTATAAAACTAAATTTAATAAAAAGTAAAGTGAAAATTGTAATTAAGTTGCATTGTAGAGGAGAGTTAAATTAGAAATAAAGGTAAGTTTTTTATTTTGATAAACGAAGGCGAGCTAAATTCATGTAAAAAATTGTGTTGCTAGTCTATTAACTCCAATTGTGTTGCTAGTAGATTAACTCCACAAGTAAAGTTAAGTTGATTGAAATAGAAACAAATTTTAATTCAACATGTAAATATACGACTATTGATGGATTGATTAAAATAACAAAAATTTAATTGAATACAGATAGAGAGTTAATTAGACAAAAATACAATAAGCACTTAAAAACGGATTAAACTCGTCAAGTTGATGGGGAACATGTTATACAAAAAACTCATTAAACTGGTCAAGTTGATGGGAAACATGATATACCAGTTCAATTATTAAAAATGTATGTAAAAACCACTATTCATAAAATATCAAATCTACTTGCGACGGAAAATTCATTCTCGGTCAATAAGAATGAAAGGTATCACATTTACATACTCGTAACTCATAAGATGACATGAGCACGTAGTTAAACCTGCAACATTTGCAATCAAATTGATAGAGAGGAATGATATATATAAATTGAACTTGATGCCATGGCAGAGCCTAAAATCATACCATATACATAAAATTGCATGCCATCCATGTATACAGTTATTAATCTCCATAAACTCAAAAATTGTAAATCCTCTTTTCTTCTATTCACACACAACCATCACTAACCCATAGATCAAAACATATTTAAACCATAGATTTACTCGCTCACTCAGACTCAAACTGACATCCAAATCAGCTAGACATCCAAGCACACATACTAAAATGCTCCGGATCGATTTCCTCACTTCATTCAAGTGGTATATTCCCAACCCTACCGGACATATGTACTTCCCACGTTTCATGGAATCCAAGTTTTCATAGTTTCCCTAATATAAACGCATTGGTCATTGGATACGCTTTTTTCGGGGAATATAACAAACGCACGGGGCATTGGCGGTGTGGAATATGCTTTTTTCAGGGAATATAACAAACTTGACTTATAGCAAACGCACGGGGCATCGTTGGAGTGGAATATGCGGCTTTCATGGTCGGAAATAACAAACTATAGGCGTGACATCGTCGGAGTGGAATATGCCGCTTTCTTTATCAGAAATAACAAACTACAGGCGTGGCATCGTTGGACTGCATTATGCGGCTTTCTTTGTCAGGAATAACAAACTACAGGCGTGGCATCGTTGGAGTGGAATATGCGGCTTTCTTTGTCAGAAATAACAAACTACAGGTGTGACATCGTTGGAGTGGAATATGCCGCTTTCTTTGTCGGAAATAACAGACTACAGGCGCCCATGACTTGGCATAGATTTAGGCGCGCACGACTTGGCATATATTTGTTTGAACGTTTGATGAACACTTCTTGGCATAAATGTGTCTGAACATAAATGTGTTTGAACGTGGGATGAACTCCAAGCGCCCACTACTCACATTACTTGTCACACGGGAGCCATGGAGCCATAAATACCATGTTCATACTGGGTATCTAATTCAGGATTAATAATATTATCCTCTAATAAATAAAAAAGACATATGGATTAATAGTATTTTTAATTAATAGTAAAAATATAATTAATTTACATCTTTTTCTAAATATTTTTAGATTAGAAAAAATTCAATGATACATTATACATTAGAAAAATTGAATGATACATTATTTAAATAAATTATTTATCTCAAAGTTCTCGACAAACCTAATTTTGTTGAATATTTTTATGAGAGTTGCAAAACCCCAGCCCTTTCGAAAACTCGAGTTACTTAATCTTTGCGGGCTTGTTTAGCTGCAATATAGTAGTTGTGGGATTACAATAATGAGAGAAAATATATGGAAGCATCCACTAGGTTTCCCAATAATATTTTTATTTTAAAATACATATCTTAATATATGCATCTTTGAGTTCACTAATTATAATAAATTTATTGTTAGATATTCCTATTTATTGCACTATACATTAGCTCCCACTAATGGTTTTCGTTCTTTAATGTAACCTCTGATCACTATGACCACTATAATATCTAATGCAATATGTTTCCCTTAACCAAAAGCCATTATGAATGCCAAAAAACTAAGATGTCCCATGACTTATATAAGCTTTTAGAGAATTACAAACCCTTCCACAATGCGGCCTCTGACCACTATTATTATTAACAAAAAATGAGATTGATTAATTGATAGTCCTTAACATACTAACTCTGAAATTAGGTAAACCATAGTACACTATGATCTTTAACACAATGAATTCCAGAAACTATGCCCCCTAGTAGGATAAAGACATTGTATCTCCTAAAAGGTCACACCATGCATAAAATTTAATACTTAGCACATTAAATATAACTTATATATACTTAAAGTGGCTTAACATAGTGAAGGTAACCGTGAATCAAGTGTAGCTCCTTCAAATTAAATTCCATGAGAAGGGAATATAAAAAAAGTTCAGTATTTTGTATCTGATATTAATTGCAAGAGCATTTTACGGGAGTCAATCTATCGTAATGATATTGATGATTACTCATAATTATCGAATTGGATGATACGATAATGACCTATATTTTGTAGATCATTTGAGGCCTTAATGTTGGTGTGTCAAGCCCATTTCACCTATTATGCTTATGCTTTCAAAACCTTAATTGTATGTATCTCAGATTTTATAAAACAATATGATCTTTTCCACTTTATCCCTCGATGCACTAAAATTAACAAAGTATAGATATGTTTTTCTAAATTTAATTACATGTATTTCAATGTCAATTGGATTCTACGAAAACACCAAAACAAGTGTCTTCCATAAGGTGCCCATTATCATTATCATTAGTTTTGTCCTATTTCCGCGTAGAAATCTGAATTATCCTATGGATAAGTTCTAGTTGTAGTTTTAGTGTATCTAGAAATACCAAATGTCTTGCAAAAGGTACCCATTATGATTATCATTAGTTTCATCCTATTTCCATTTAGAAATCTGAATTATACTATGGCTAAATTCCAATTGTAGTTTTAGTATATCTAGAAAGACTAGCCAGATTCACTAAAGTAGCTGTGTTGAAGATTTTTCTTACATTATTTGTTTATCATTCACTTTTTCAACATATGTCACAATTTTAACTTGTGTAAAGTATTTTTATCTTACTTAAAAAGAGAATTAGAGTATGGAAGATATCAACCAATAACAATAGCCCAAAAGAGAAATTACCTCATTCAAAAGAGAATAAACTAATAAAAGGATAATAGAAGCAGTGATATTCTTATCATATGAGAAGGTAATGGAGACATATATTGATATCTTAACTATCATAAAATTGGTAAGGGTATCTTCTATAACGTCCCTCTCTAAATTTGGAGTAAACATATTGTCCTACATATTTTGTTAGAAACTATTAAATGATAGAAGTTATTGTAGGAGATAGAGTCATTAACTGATGCAAAAACATCCAATAAATTTCTCTGATGAGGTTGCAACCTGTTAGCCATAGATGTTAGAGTTTTTTCATATTTCCTAGCTTAAAAGGCATGGATCCAGCAAGAAAATTAGAGGTTAAGTTAAATTGTGAAAAATGCTAAAGATTTCCTAAAAAGGAAGGAATTGTAGCATTGGAAAAATTGGAGAAAATATTTAAGACATGCAACATTTGTAGTTGGTTGAAGGCAGGCACTGAACTGTTGAAGTTATTTATGGAGAGATCTAGATGCTTATGTCTTGAAAGCTAAAACATAATATCTGAGTGTATGAGTCAACCATGGATAATATTGTGTGATAAACCAAAATACTATAGGCTAATGCATCTTCCCATGTCCACAAGGCTACTACTTGAATCATTGATGTAATTTCAAATGTATGTGTTAATTTTAATTCGAGTGAGGAAGGCAAAGATGACACTCTACTATTTGCTGGAGTGAGTAATATCTTCCCAACCCAACCTGATAGCAGGAAATGTTTTTTGTAATTATTTTCCTACCACTCATAGACATGCCCTGAGTTACTTATTGTTTCCAAATTTTCATTAAGCAGTTGCAAAAAATATTGTTTTCAAATTTCCATTAACAATTTTGTCTGCACCATTGTGATTTCCATGAGAAACCATTCAGGCTAACATGTAAGATTTCACTTGAGTTAAATCTTCACTTCTCATTAGATATTTATCTAATTTAATTCATAATTTAATATTATTGTATTTGTCTCCAAATATTCACTAAGTTGCAACCAAGAATATGATTTTCGAATTTTTATTAACAATTATGTATCATATGCATGCACCATTATCTATGCTAGGTAGAAAGGTTGAATGCTATATTAGTTAAGAATTGTCTTTGCTAGAAGCCGAAGTCAACTCATTTTGTGCATAGTTATCCATCATAATCTTTTCAAGAAATATAATACAGAATATTATGTTGACAACATTGAGAAGAAATCTTAATTGCTACACGTAAGTATTTAATGTACTAAATTAAAATATCATTAACGTTTGAATTAGTGAGGCTCAGGGAGGTGGATGCCACCCATTCGACCTTAATTATAATTAATGTTGGGTGGCATGGTAGCCCGCAAGCATGCAAGCACATGTGAATTTATGCTAATTAATGAAAGGAGTTTTTATTACTTGCAACATGATGATGGAGGCGGTAGTAGCGACATTGGATCAAGCATGGCACTTGTGGGTTTACGTGCTCGAACTAGGTATCAACTAAGTATTAATATGGGAAATATTACATACTGCAATGGCTTCAAGGAGGTTTTACAATGCTCAAGTTTCCATGGTACAAGGTAAGTCTAGGATGACTCCAAGTTTTTCCAATAAAATCACACCTTTAGCAGTTTTATAAGAATTTTCCTTGTGGATTTACAACACTAACTGGTAAAAAAAATAGTGCTCTTAGTCACTTGCTACACACTAGAGAAACAATGAGATGTGCTAGGGTGACTACTACATAAAGGGGTATGTAAATTATTTATACATCACTAAGGTAAGTTCAATATTTATTTATTGTTGTCATGAACTCTATGTTAGTCTTTATGGGGACTAGAAACTACCATAGTTCACGAGTCTTGTCCTTATTCTTAATTAACCATAGACATTAGCTATTTCATTTTCTTGATCGGCATTATGGTTATTTATAAGGTTTTGGTTTAGTATTGGGTATACTTTATGGTGATGGGGCCAATTTTGTTAGTTGGTGGACTAGAATGCATAGGTTGGTCTAGTTACATTGCATTCTCCTTGTGTTGGAAGGATGCCAATTTTTTGGTGGTTTGATGGAGGGTTGGGTGTGCCTCCATAGAGAGAGAAGGCATGATTAACATCTCAACTTGTGAATTTTAGCTCTCATCCCATGTATAGGTATAGGATGTACATAATTAGGTTCCTGGGGTATTCTATCTAGGTGTATTGATGCTTATTGTTATGGAAATAGTTTTTTGGTTTGCAGGAAATATTGTGATATAGCTTGGAGTGAAATGCCTCATCAATGAGGTAGTACTAGAAGTGTAATTCTAGAGAGGGGTGAATAGAAAAGGCACATTGTAGGAGATTTAGGCCATGGCGAGGGCTTAGAGCCCACTCTAGCCCACACACATGGAATCAGTGACTTAGTTTCTCCCAAGGAAATTGGCTATCTTTCTTGGTAATTACCTAGTGGCAAATAAATATGGTATGTGTGAGGATGGTAGGATTTTGGAAAATTGTATAAATCAATGTAATATTATGATATAATGGAGGCCCTTAGATTCACAAAAGAAATAAAGAAATATCTATAACCATGCAAGGGAGATCATTGTTTTATAAAGAATGATAGATATGGAAAATTTTAATGAGTAAACATCTGAATGGAATGGTACAAATAGGGGGATAAATTTGTTACAAACATTCATGAGATTAGAGAATTATAACAAAGTAAATGATGAATGGTTTTCTATCATTTTTTACTTGGAATTTGTGTTAGTATAAAGAAAATTTCATAAGTAAATTATTCTATTATTATGTGTGTGTGTGTGTGTGTGTGTGTGTGTGTGTGTGTGTGTGGATTGATTTTTTATGTGTAACTGAGTGTAAGATTGGTATAACATATTTCAAGAAAGATGCATTCTCAATATATAATTTATATTTGCACAAAAAAATCATATATATATTTTTATAAAGGTAATGGATACAATTGGATTAAAATTTTTAAATAAATTTTAATGAATACACAATAATTTAAACAAAACTCCTACAATTACATTAAATTTCTCATAAAAAATTATAAATTAAGTTTATGTTTTTAAGGTTTTTTTATTTAAATAATTCTTGAGACTAAACTTGTTATTTTGGAAGCTTAGAAAAATACGACACTAAAAAAAAGCACTTTTTCCTTTCCCTTTTAAGAAACCAATATATCAATTAACAAACATATATCATATATAGGAACCAAACAATTTATAGTTTCATTTATTAGAAGTTATTAATCACTAAAGTATGGATAAATGCAACAATAAAGATAGAGGAGATTAACAACATTTCAATTATTTTTTATAACAACATCCCAAAAGATAATATCAATAAATTGAATTACATATTAAATTGTATTGTTCGCATGACTGGTGCTCTAAATCCTTGTATAAGGGATATGTGTAGGTATTATGACCATTTATGTCTCTGTTTGAAACATATTTGGTCTATCCCTTAGCTACATATGAGATGATTTCACTCCATGACTTGTAACACTAATATGCACAGTTTCATATTCATATAGCTATGGACAAAAAAAAGATATACCATAATTGAAAATGTAGAAAATCCTCATTGAGATATAGAGAAGTTATTAAAAATTACCTGGTGAGCTAGTAACTTGTTAACTAGTGCTTTCATGTCTACTGCTATGCTTGTTTTACCAAGAATAATGAAAACACAATTTTACGAGCGGTGTTGAACTTCTTTGAAATTTTAGATCTTTGAACTTAGTGACCACTAATTATTTATTGTCACAAGATATCCACCAGCTAGCAACAAATGTTTTATGGGGACATAGTATACCAATCATATATCTATCTATATTAGATAAAAGTAGAGAGGGATGATTAGAGAGGAAACATGCATCTTGGTCAAGATTGTGCGATGTAATGATTCGTTGAGGTAATAAAATTTAATTGTTACTTTGTTTTTTTAAACTAGCCATAAATCTAGTGTAGTCGAAATATCGACTTAAAAAGTAAATTGTAACCCTCTTTTTAAAGGATGAATTTTGTGTTTAGATATATTTTTATTAGTACAAAAATATATAATACCAAACATTTCTTTTTTTTTATGCATCTTCTCTGAAACAATCAACATTCAACATTTACATTTTCAATGTTTTTTATGAATCTGAGTTAAAGAAAATATTTTATTACTTATTTATGTTGTTATTTTAACTATAATTTTTATCATTTAATCTAATCCAAAAGTCATGAATATTGAAGGAATTATAATTTTAAAATAATAAAATACAAATTTAAAATTTTTATCAATGTTTTTGAAGACTAAACAGTATTATCTAAAATTTCGTAATAGTTTTTGCATTTTGATCACCATTTAATCTGGCAGGGAAATGAAATACGAGGAACATTACTTTCTATGTATTAGGATTATTAATATTATTTATATGAGGTTATGTGATTTACAATTGTGTTCAACAACCTTAACATTATCATGTCATATAAATTAACTTTAAATGTTAGGAGACATCAATTCATTCTTTATAAGAAACCATACTTTCCTTATAATACATGTGTTGTGCTATAAAAACTATCATAGATCAATCTTAATTGAAACCTATTAAGTGGATAGAGTGATAATATCCTCCAAGTTGCAAACCTTTCTTTAATTTTTTCACTCACAAAAGTGGTATCATCTTGAAATATTTGATCCCTCTTAGTACTTGATAGATCTAGAGTAAATATAGATCTAGGTTGGTTCACCTCCATAATAAATTAACTTGTCTTATCTATAAAGTTTTGGTGGAAATAAAATACAACAAAGTTGTTCAAAAAACCAAATTGCAAAACCAATGTTAAATTTCAACAACAAACTCTTCATGGAAAGAGAATCGATATCATTAACAAATATTTGTAATATATTAATTTTAAAATATATAAGTAAATGTCACTCAATGTCAGATCTTCAAGGGTTCTTTACAAAAATGTCCTAAATATGTTTCCCAATCTCATTATGGAAAAAATAAATAACTAGAAAATGATTCCTTCAAATATTCCTCCACAAACTCACACATGTTCAGTGAGATAATTTTACTAAAAATAAACCAAATGAAACCTTGATTTAAAATAAATAAGTTTCTAAGAAAATGTTCACACAATAGTCATTTCATGGTGTATAAGCATATATATGACCTACAAAGTCATTAACCAAGTTAGACCATTCCTTTTTCAAACACTCATACATATTCAACCACATAAATTTACATAAAATAGATCAAACGACACTCAGACAAAGTAAGTTTTTTAATATAAAAAAACTATATACCTCCCAATAGGACAATGTTTCCTACACAAAGAAAAATTTAAAAACAACATTATTTATAAACAAAAAATTTAAATAGACCCCTATTTTTTCCCTTTCTAATTTTAAATTATTAACAATCAATTTAAACAAAGTAAAATCATACCATAATATATAGAAGAGTTTCCTGTTGTACTCATACATTCTATGAAAATAAAATCATAGGAAGTAATTCACAATAAAAATAAATTCCACAAACACTAGAATTAAAGACAAATGAATCAAATGAAATGCCACATTTTTTTTCTTCTCATTTAAATTTTTTCAAGAATGATTTGAAACAAAGTAGAGCCCCTTGTTCTCTTCCTTGTTCGTAAAAATTAGATGTGGAAAACAAAAGAAAATTTAAAGCTTCAAAAAACCCAAACTTTAATCTTACATTGGAATGATTTGAGCATAAATTCATGGTTCTCTCCATGGGAGTTAGGCCATATAAATTCATGAGGAAAGATGAGATATGCTAGCTCAAAAATCCAATTTGCAATAAATGAGAATAAGAATATTACTTTAGATAATAAATAAACCAGAATGTGTATGAATAGATAGTGAAAGAAGGTTGAAGGTTGCAAATAGGCCCTCCACCATTCCATCCCTTTGTCGCCCTATCTCTCTCTTCCTCTCTATTACTCTTCCTCTCTATTACTCTTCCTCTCTCTCACTCCTCTTATCCCTCTCTCACAGTGTCTCTAAATATCTCTCTATGATTGTTACTATGGATTTCTCTCTCTCTCTCTCTCTCTCTCTCTCTATCAATCTCTCACCCTCTTATTCCTTGTCTTACCGTCTCTCTTCTGCACTCTCCTTCTCTCTCTTCCCCCCTTCTCTCTTTCTCTCTCTTTCTCCTTCCTCCTCCCTCTCCCCCTCTCCCTCTCTCTTCCCCTCTTTACCTTTCCTTCTCTCTCTCTCACTCCCATTCTTCTTCCTTCTCCCTTTGCCCCTCTCCCTCTCTCTCTTTCCCTCTCTCTCTTTGTCTCTCCCTCTCTCCCTCTCCCTCTCTCTCGCTTGTTTTCTATTACTTGATCTCCCTCCCTCTCTCTCTCTTTCTCTCCCACTTTCCTATCTCACTTTCTCACCCTCGCTCTTGCTATCTCCCTCTCTCACTGTCTCCCTATCTTGCTCTTTCTCACTCTTAGACTATATCTCTCACACAATATTTTTGACATTATTTCCTTCTCACTCTCTCTCTGTAAATATCTTCGCCTCTCTCTGTAAATAGCAAAAATGAATTATTGTAACATAGGAGGCCTAGATCAAGGATTATTGTAAGATAGGAGGCCTAGATCATCGAAACAGATCAAGAAGTAAGGTAAACTCTCAAGAAAAAATTGGAGAAGAGTGAGTCATGTCAAGGCCATTACAATAGCTTCATGAAAATCTAAACACACAGATGCATATGCGTTAAGGCCTTTAAGAATACGTTCAACCCATACAAGCAATTATAGTTGTAGTCTGTATAAGCTCTACACAAGCTATTTTATTGGCTCTTTAGCTTTGTTATAAGGACAAGCTTTTGCACATTTTGATTTTGTGTCTTTGCTTTTTCTGTTAAGGCTCAACTTTTTTCCTTTCTTGATTTTCTAGTGCTTTGTATTTCTTTTTCTGGTTCATCTGCTTTTTTTGGACTCTTTTTGTTTTTGTTTTTTTTTTCTTTTTCATTTAAAAATTATAGTTATAACTATATATATATATAATATATATATATATAATATATATATATATATATATATATAGAAGGATATATGTATATGTAAATCATTATTTTTGATGTAGATGTAATCAATATAATTTTTTCTTTATTGATTAGATATTTCAATATTTTGTCTTAACTTTTTTTTTAGTTCATTTACTTTTTATGTTTTATAAATTAACATTAGTCTCTATTTATCAAATATCAAGAAAATAAGTAAAATATATGTTTCAAATATATATAAAAAATTACAACTTAACATAAAACTACAACTTAACTAGTATATTAATCATTATTATTATTTAATCTATGTTATTATTATATTAACAATTTTAATTTTTTGTATTGAAGTTTTTCATTTTCAATTTTTATGTTCATCTAATTGGACAATTTAATCATTTTTTTAATTAATTATTTTGATATGATAGTTTAAATTGAAAGATGCTTGTATATTCTAGTCTTTTCCACTATATCAACTAATGGAATTATAACTCTTTAACATTTTTCATATTTAAATCGTTTTTTTTAACCTTGTTTAAAATAATTTTTTACCAAATGATGATTAAAAATTTAATGTGCCTATTACTTATCGCCGTGTATAAAAATTACATAAAAATGAAAACGTGTATCAAGACTACAAAAAAATGAATCTTAGAATTGAAAAAAATATTAAAAGTTGGCTCGCTATTTTACATTATAAAACATTTCACTTTCCATTTAAATGCTGCCAGACGTGGCTGCATTATTTTTGAAACATATAGTAGTGAATTACATTACATTTTTTGAAATGTGTTGGTTTGGAACTTCCAAGTGAAATGGTCACAAATGTGGCTTCATTCTCAACCAAAAAAAAATATTTAAAAAAAAATGAAACATGGCTGCATTCTTTGGTCATATTATGTTTTGTGAGTTACATTTTGCAACGTGTTTTCTTAGAAAAATTGAAATTTTATGGAAAACACTAGGGGAAGTCATTGTTTCCATATTCAGCTAACTCTTTTTTTTCCCATAATTATTTGAGAAATTACATGTTGTAGATGCCAAACACTAATGTTTGTACAAAATTAAACCTTGGGTATACCATACTTGTTTTGAAATAGATATATGCAATGATATATAGAGCATAATATAATGATCTCATAATATTTGCAAAAAATGAGATTTTATTAGGGTCTATTTGCCCCCTAAAATGGGTGGTCATATATGGTTGGTGCTAATACTAGTATTTTTCAACATCTCGTTCTTCCTGAATTAGCCACTGACCCCTGGACTAGACCACAACCTCCTTGGATAGTTAGTATATAATTTGATTGCATTCCCTGTAAATGTAATGACAAGAAATATAATCTAATTTTTATTTTAAATGCATAGATTCATCCAATATGTTCCTGAGTGTGTGCACATGACATGTATATGTGTTATTGAACAATTTTATAATGTTTATTTGAGTTCCAAAAATATGATGGTGCCTACAATCATGTTCCAATGGACAATGGAGCAAATGTCTAATGTGATGAGTTCGACATAGTTATTTGTCCCAACCCTAAAACTCATCTGGATGGGATAAGAATGTCTGTGAGATAGATTCAGAAAGATATGCATGCCCACATGCTTGTTCCTTTGCAGATCCATCAAAGTATGCCAAATGATGATTTCGGTAAATAACTTTAGGTGTCATAGCTGAGACAGGAGGAGTGTGCTTGTCATCGACAATTTCATGAAATGAATTAATAATATGGGCGATAGAGATAGGCCAATTGTTAGCTTTGTCTCAAAATATGATGCCATTCCTGTTCAACTAGATTTTCCAACAAATAAGTAGGGGGTGATTGCGATCTTTGTGGTTCGAGGTCTGAGTCCACCAATGATTCCAAGAAGTCTGAATGTTATCTCCATGCCATCATTGTCTAATAGCCAGAGAGGAGAGAAATTCTTCCCATAAATTGATAGCGAAAGGGTAGGTGAGAAAGAGACTTTTATTTGATTCAATGACCTATTGGCAGGGGATGAACCAGGAGGGACCATCAAATGACCTTTTCATCAAATTTTCCCCAGTAGGAGTTTTTTTCATAAGGACATTCCACATAAAAAAATCCCAGTGCATATGGGAGATTTGAGCTTCTAAATAGTACACCACCACTTAGCCAGAACAAGTGGCTCGTGAGCAGCATATATGGTAGGATATCCGTCTTTTGAGGAATAAATTTCGTATTTTTTAGGTGCCCAAATGAGTTCATCATTTTCCTCCTTGATATGTACATGTGATTTAGTTAGTGCAGAGGTATAGCCCACCCAATTCTGATGCCATTGTACAGTGATTCCCAAGAAGTCAGATGATTTCCAAGCATTTGCAAAAATGGTTGTATTCTCTAGATCTACAATATTAGAAATCGAGTTTATGCCTCGATCATTTAGAAAGGTAATAAGATTTGGGGCTAGTCTGTACATATTACAACATCTTGACCATAGGTACATGCCTAAGCGCACTGATGTGCTAGATTTAATACGCCATGCACGATAGTTTCTGATAGTAGGAAGAGTGTGTATGACACCCTACCAGATCATCGATATAGCTATTCTATGCTAGATCAAGAGTCAAATACAATCGAAATAATGAAAAAGCCAAATGTATTTTTGATGGACAACGTATGTCCAAAGGTTGCGGGTAATGAGAACATGCCATCCCATCTTGGCAGCAAGTTCATGTGCAAAATAAGTAATATCCTTTATACCATAGCCACCCCACTTCTTAGGATGCACAATTTGACTCCAGCCCACCCAAGGAAATGGATTCCACTCCTTGTAACCATTCCATAGGAATCTACAACAAATATTTTGTATCCGGATAGGATTCTTTTGGTAACCATGCTAAGGAGATCTAGTAAACCAGAATTGCCTCAAGGATGGATTTAATGAGTAAACGCCCATATTTGGATAAGAACCTATGATTCCAATTATGAAGTCTTTTTTCCACCTTGGCCATGAGCCAAGTCTAATCCAATATTTTGTAACTATGTGGATTGATATGGAAACCAAGATATTTGAGTCCATGCTCTAGAAAAATTCTTTGAAAGGGGAACTTATGAAGAGCGATCTAAATTTCTTGTTGGGAAAAATATGAGAAGGAGATTGTATATTTTAGTTGATTGGATTCCATACCAGTTGCAGTGGAAAAATCTCCATGATATCATAAAAAATAAAGAAGTCTTGTATTCCCCCACTGGGAAAGATAAGGACATCGTCCATAAAAAGTAGGTGGGAGATGATGCAAATTGTCTGTAATTTGATACCCTGAGTTAATCTGTCTCATCTTTCGTACAATATTAACCTACTTAGTCCTTCCATTACAAGGAGGAAAGCGAGAGGGGAAAGAAGACATCCTTGTCTGAGGCCTTGTTTTATGTGAAAGTAATTGGAGGCCAAGCCATTAATGAGAATGTTGAAGGAAACAATGGTGATAAAACACATTATCCATTGAATGAAAGAGAGAGGGAAGACTAAGTGTGTGAGGAGAATTCTTAAGTATAACCAGCTGACTTAATCAAATTCCCTAGAAATATCAATCTTCAGGATGGATCCTTTTAAATGCCTTTTCTTAATGGAGTGGATGACATCCTGTGCGATGTCAATGGCCTGATGTATTTGTCTATTATGCAAAAAAAAAATTGCTTGGATGAGATGTTGGAAGATAGGATGGGATTTAATCGATTAGCGATGATTCTGGAAATAATTTTATAGAGGCAGTTGTAGAGAGATATAGGCCTAAAATCATTGAAAGAAAGAGGGGAGTCCACATTGAGGATGAAGGAAATGAAAGTAGAGTTTACAACCTCATACATATGACCAATTAACCTAGATTCGTCCACAACCTTAAGTAGGTCCTTTCCCATGGTTTCAAAGAAAGCTGGATAAATTTCAATGAACCATCCATCTAGGCCATGGACTTTATCCTTTTTAAACCATTTAAGAGTGATTTATAGTTCCCCAATTGATGCTAGATTAATTAGATCAATCTTCGAATCTCAGTCAAGAAAACGAGGGAAAAATCTGGAAAATCTAACGATTTCTGCAAGAGTGGCCCCTTCAGGACCCTTGAATAGCTGTCAAAAGTAGGTGATGCCAATATGAGCCAATTGATGAAAAGTATGAGTAGGATGTCCATCCTCTTTAGGAATCTTTTGGATAGTATTACTTTCTCATCTTGCTTTTGCATAATTATGAAATAATTATTTGTTGTCATCCCCATCTTATAACGAGATAGCTCTAATCCTGAGGTGCTAGGTCTCCTCATGTTCTTTGACAATTTTGGATCATGGAGCTTCTAGGTCAATGAGAATATTTTTAGCTTCTATAGTGGAGAAACCCCTCCCATTCTCGTCCAACAGATATGCCAGCTTGTCTTCAATGAACCTAAGAGTTTGATCTCCTCAATCTCATTCTATTTTAGCCCATTGAATAGATAGACTCATTAGTTCATTTAGATTGTGATAAAAGACTTATGATATAGGATCTACCCTACGTAGGTGGATGTGCATGCCAATAATCATTAACAAATTTGATGTTATTAGAATCCATCAGCCAGATGGAATTGAATTTAAATGGGTCCCTTGGTTTTAGAAAGGAACCTGACAAATCCAAATATATAGGGGATTGGTCAGATATGC